>CAOJBK014159501.1:0-12223 GCA_948294925.1 Codiaeum variegatum | reverse complement strand
TAACTTTGAAGAAAAAATCTAATGTGTTTCAACTTTTAAAAAATAAATAATAAGTAAAATTAGTTTTAATCAATGAAAATAAATTTTAATAACTAAAAATTAGTTTTAATCACTAAAAATAAATTAAGTAAAAATAAATTTAATTGAAATCAGTTTTAATTAGTGAAAATTAGTAAAAATAAATTTAAAAAGCTTTCAAAATTAATTTTAATAAGTAAAAATTAGTTTTAATTAGTAAAAATCAATTCAGCAAAAATAAGTTTTAATCAATAAAAATCTATTTTAATCAGTAAAAATAAGTTCAGTTTAGTAGAAATAAGTTGAATAGAGCAGTGATATAGTGTTTCTGAAATATATATAATATGGCGAATATACAAATATAGGAAAACGCCTGAAACCAACAAACTAGCTACCCCAACGGGGGTTTTGGCCGGACAGGGTTTAAGCCACGAACAAAAACTAAATGTAAAGACAGCTTGTCCAAAGGGCGCTTTAGGGGGTTTTCTCCACAACTCAAGTAAGTTCCCTTCAACATGCTTTCTTCGTTCTGGCTTTTATTCCTTCGTTAAAGTATTCTTAGTATTTCTCATGTGGGTTTCACCTGTAAAGTTAGTTTCTTGTAGACATTATATCAAACACGTTTACTTCATAAGATCCTATGCTGTCTCTCCTGTTGCTCGCTTGAATTTTGTCTCGATTGAAGAAGACCAACCCATAAATAGGCATGTCCATAATCGTTTACGTAATTTTTTCTTAGAAATCGACACGGTAAAAGTTGTGGACACTTTGAACAATTTGAGGAAAGAGCCTGCTTTTGCTTTCTCATTCTTTAATCAACTTAAGGAAATTGGGTTCTGTCATGCTCCTTGTACCTATGCGGAGATTGTTAGAATCTTATGTTACTGGGGCTGGAATACAAAATTAGATTCTGTGTTAATGGAGATTATTAGGAAAGAGAGAGATTTCAATTTTGAAATTGTAAATTTCTTTGAAGCTTTGGCAGCTGAGCCTTCCAGTGTGCTTGTTAAGGTATCTGATGCCTTGGTCAAGTGTTATGTTATTGTTGGAATGTTTGATAAAGCTGTTGATATGCTTTTCCAAACTAAGTGTCGTGGATTTGTTCCAAATATATTTACATGTAATTTTCTCATGAACCAATTGATCAAGTGTGAGAAAGTGGATACGGCTGTTGCAATTTATAAGCATTTGAAGACCATTGGTTTAAACCCTAATCACCATACCTATACCATTGCAATTAAGGCGTTTTGTAAAAAAGGTTTTTTAGATGAAGCTGCTAATGTTTTTAGAGAAATGGAGGAAGGTGGGGTGACTCCAAATGCTTTTGCTTACACTACATACATTGAAGGCCTATGTTTGCATGGGATGTCAGATGTGGCTTTTGAATTGCTTCAGAGATTGACAGCTGCAAAGGTTCCAATAGATGTGTTTGCTTATACAGTTGTGATTCGTGGCTTTTGCAATGAAATGAAATTGGAAGAGGCTGAGTATATCTTGCATAATATGAAAAAACAAGGCTATGAACCAGATGTGTATGCATATGGTACTTTGATTTCTGGATTTTGCATGGTTGGGGATTTAGTTAAAGCTTTGGCTCTTAATGAAAAAATGATGTCTGAAGGTATCAAAACTAATTGTGTGATTGTGTGCTCAATTCTTCAAAGCTTGTCTCAGGTGGGCATGGGTTATGAAGTGGCAAGCGTATTCAGAGAATTCAAAGAGATGGGAATTTTCCTTGACGAGGCTTGCTACAATGTGGTGATGGGTGCTTTGTGCAAACTGGGGAAAGTGGACGAAGCTGCAGCATTGCTTGATGAGATGAAGGGTAATCAGCTGGTTCCTGACATCATAAACTACACGACTTTGATCGGTGGATACTGCCTCAATGGTAAAGTTGACGATTCTCTAAAGTTATTCAGAAAAATGGAGGAGAATGGACATAAACCTGACATAATTACTTATAATGTACTTGCTGGTGGGTTATCAAGAAATGGTAATGTAGAAGAGACTTTTAACCTCTTAAATCACATGGAGAGCCAAGGTGTAAAACCAAATAAGATCACACATAATATGATAATTGAAGGTTTATGTACAGCAGACAAGGTGGGTGATGCTGAAATATTCTTTGGTAATTTGAAAGAGAAGTGCTTGGAAAACTATATTGCCATGGTCAATGGTTATTGTGAAGCCAATTATACTAAGGAGGCCTTTGGCCTATTTGTTAGAGTATCTAATCAGGGGTTTATCATGACGAACTCTTCTTATTTTAAACTACTAAAAAATCTGTGTGTGGAAGGTGATAGTGAGAAAGCTCTGTTTTTGCTTGACAAAATGCTAACTGTGAATGCCAATCCTACTAAGGCCATGTATAATAAAGTCATAGGTGTACTTTGCCGGGCAGGAGATATGAAAAAGGCTCAACATGTTTTTGATTTTTCAGTCAGCAGAGGGATAACTCCAGATCTTATTACTTGCACTATGATGATAAATGGTTATTGTAGAAAAAATTGCTTGAGGGAGGCCGTTCATCTTTTTTGTGATATGAAAAGCAAGATTAAACCTGATGTTATCACTTACACAGTTTTGCTTGACCATTGGTCAAAAACAAGTCTAAGTAGGTCCAATTCTAGGCTTCATGCTTGGCAAAGCAAGGAAAATAAAAGGGACTCATTAATCATTTCGAAAGAAATCAAGGATATGGATATAAAACCTGATGTTGTTTGTTACACAGTCCTAATTGACAAACATTGTAAAACAAACAATATTCAGGATGCTGTGAAAATTTTTCATGAAATGATTGAAGAAGGACTTGAACCTGATACCGTAACATATACGGCCCTTATAGCTGGTTATTGCAAAGTGGGAGACATAAAAAATGCTGTAGTTCTCTTTGATGAAATGGGAAATAAGGGGATAAAGCGAGATGCACGTACCGTGTCAGTATTGCAGCATGGTATTTTAAAGGCTAGGAAGGTGCAGTTTCGGCAGTAAGCATCATGGGAACTCATAATAGACTGATCATCTGAAAATGCATGTCTAATCAGGGTACAGTTCTTTCAAACTGAAGAACAGGTCATGCCACTGGATATTTAAAAATAGGACTTTCTTCATCCTATAAATGTTTGAGCATGACCTAAAGAAGGGATGCTTCTGTCTCCAGCGGAGAACATTTCTATGCAGGTAAGGAACTGCTCTATACTACATAGTTTTGGAGTTTGTCTGCATATCCTTATACCTTTTTGTGAATTTTTTTTTTGAATTTATAAAACTGATGTTTTTAAACTGTTTCCTTCTATTTGTGTCTTTTAAATTGCTTTATCTTCATCTTTTGTTGTAAAGTTCCAAAAGTTAATTTCTTCTAGTTTTCATAGTGCTAAAGTTGATGCCACTATTTTCCTGGGGGCTAATGTAGGCTCTTATGACAGATGCCAAATTTGGATAAGGTTCTTTAGAAAATTGAACTAAATTGTTATTTTAGGAACAATACGTTGATCTGTTGGACTGATACAGGATGGAGAAAGTTACATAATCAGATAGATAAGTAACTAGGGGTTTTGTTTTAGTTGCTGTTGTTTTTTTTGGTGAGGAATATGGATGAGATCTGGAGTTTGTATATATGGATCAGCAAGCGAAAAGCGCAAGAAGAAAATAAAGAAATGGTCAAGCTATTGATTTAGTTACACACTGATTCTACTTAATATTGTAAAATTAATTTAGGAGTCCATCACTAATATTAGAAAACCATTGTAAAGGCAAGTCTGCAGTCTCCAGAGTTTTTCTTGACCTCAATGAGTTATTGGAGAAGTCCTCTAAATCAAATCATCATGAAATATCAAAATTAAAATTGGACTTCTTGTGAAATAATGAGGAAAAAATAAATTAAAGTTGGATGATCATTAAACCAATCACTTGTTTTATAAATGGAAAATATTAGCAATAATAGTTACTATAAAGCTATAAGCATGATGAAAACAAATTTATACATCTGTAATCAGCATTTCATAAATCCTTGAAGCTCACTGTTGTTTAGCAAAATAAAATTTGGTCTGCCTCTCTTTCATGGCTCTTAGAGTGGGGTGAATTGTTTATTACTGATGAATTTATTTGGCAGGATGATGGCCTTCTTCATACTGCTTGTGGAACTCCAAATTATGTTGCTCTGACGTATGTATGCTGGTTCTATGCCAGAGTTCTTCTGCCATTCTTATCACTTTTGTACCAGTGGCCTTTTATAATGTGCTCAGGTTCTTAATGTGTAAGTTATGATGGGGAACTGCAGATTAGTGGTCATACTTGCATTTTGAATAACAACCTGATAGGAGAATTTCGAATAATGAACAATTTATTGTAAAATTATTTATTTATTGCTCTCTGTCCTTAGGTTTTCAGTTTTTCCCTTCTGCGTAGGCAGAGTTCTGCAGCAGAGCTAATTTGTCCTCCTTGGCAATCTTTCGGTGGCATGAAATTAATTACTAGAATGTTGGATCCAACCCTATGATAATTGGTAAATGTACTTATGTTGCATTCTTTTCTTGGGTTTCTGATTTAATATTCATTTTTACATCTCTTGGAAAAGGTGTTAAAAAGAAAACTTTTTTAATTTTTCTACGTCTTGAATTATTACATCAAATATGAAAACTCTGATTTTGTAAAAGCAAGACAATTTATACTGTATTTGTCTTCACATAGATGTTATTGAAATTGATTGGAAATGAAGCTCATAATTCATCTATATGAGATTATCATGTTCCTTTTTTGCAGCACATTAAAAATGCCTTTTGGAGGGTCAGTTCTCGATATTGGTTTTGGGCAGATGATGAAATGCTAGTTAGATATGATGCTAAGTCCATTTATTAGCTTATTAGGAAAAATTTAACCCTGTTTTCGGACATATGATGAAATGCTAGACCTCAATACGTTTGAGGAATTTGAAAATTTCAAGTCCTTTGAACTATGATCTCCCAGGGACATTTGTGATATAGAAAAATGAGAATGCTAGAACTCCACTTGTCACAGGACACATTAGGATATCTAACCATGGTCTCCTCAATCCAAAATCCTCTGATACAATGGTTGGTGGACTAATACGAGTCAATTGAGTTTTCACATGATTTTATCTGTAGTGATCCTTCCTTTCTTTTCCTCTAAAAACATTAGTAATCAGATTGAAAGCACTATATTTTTCAGAGATGAGGTTCTGATGCCTTTTCTCACCTATGCTCAAGCTTTGCCTATGTAAATTGCATCCAAATGCATGTATACTGCCAATGATTTAGCTGCATCAACTATTAATTTACTGCTCACTTTAAAGCTCATGCTATAAGTTTAGCTTTCAATGTCTTTGTTAGCAGCCATTCTGTTAACAGATATTACTTTTGTTTGTTATTCTATATTTAATGATTTGTCTCAATCTTTTCATTTGGTTAATGTCACTGATTTACATTTTCAATTTTTCTGGCAGTGCATCACTACACCTGAAAACTTGGAAGATGAATGGTATGAGAAAGGTTGTAAGCACCCCGTGTGAGGGAAAGAGGACGATATTGAAGCTGTTTTTAAGGACTTAAAAGTCATATAAAGAAAATAAATCCATGCAATCTGAACAACTTGCTACAGTTGTTCTGCACTTCTTAATGAGTGTGTGTTTTGAAGCTTACCTTGTTGGCATCGCGGTAGGGATGCCAAGCAATACAGAAGGAAGAATGATATACAACTAGAATACAGTTAGCTTCTATGTCAAAGGGACTAAATATCAGGAGTTTGTCTGATACAGAACAGGTTCGCATGTTAGCTTTTTTTTTTTGGTGTGCTATACCATGAAATACACTTTTAACATTGATGATTCTATGTGGGTGTCAGACATGTGAGCTCATGCAAAGTGATGGACAAGTACATTAGATATCCTTTCCTTACTCATGATTCCCCTCATTATTATTGAACAAATAAGAGTTGGCCCAAGTTGCGTATCTGTTGTTCCATTTGTCAGTTACTGGGATCCAGTAGTTAGGATGTGCCTATATCTATCTGCTTTGTGTGTGAATGTAAATGTGTGTTCTTTGCCTTGATTATGATGTCATTTGGTATGAGCATCTCAAGAATTCTTGCAAAATTCAACAGGGAAGATCTTCTAGAACACACATGCAGGTGAATGTAAAGGGGATTTTTGAAACAATTTAGAATTCTCATTGCGGTTGGGATCTATGTCCTCTCCTTGTCCTTGATTTGCATGGCAGGTCCTATGATAAGACTTTATCTATTAAGGGCATAATATTGTGAAAAGTGTCCTACATTGATCAAATACAAAAATGTTAGTGATCAATATATATATATATATATATATATATATTTTTTTTTTTTTCCGAACTAGATTAATATAGAAATGAATTCTCCAACCTTAATAGTTAGCTTTTAAGATTGATTCTCCCAATGAATAATTGATTGGTATCAAAGATCGATTGATTTTTGCATTCTCTCCTCTTCTATCATAATTTGGATTGGAATTTCAATTTCTCTTTTAATTAGATTTCACAGCTCTTGTGGCATGGTGGGTTTTTTTCAATTGTCTATCACCCTAGTGGTGAGTTAATTTCAATTCTTGCCCCATGGTGAGTTTTTTCAATCATCTTTCACACGATGGACTTTTTTCAGTTTTGCTTCTTTGCCCATGTTGGGATTTTGATATCAACCCAATCTGTATTATAAATCTGCAACTATCAAGTGGGTTTAATAGAACATTTTAATTTGAGGGTGCCTGTTGAGAATGTAGTATAGGCCATGAAGCATACACTTGGATACGGGTACGGGTGCGGGACACGGCATTTACTAAAAAAATGAGACACGGGTGTGTATATATATATATATATATATATATAATCGAAATTTTAAAAGATATAAATTATAAATAAAATTCATGGTTCATCAATTCATGTAATTAAAACAACTGTAACTAATTGAAAAAAAGAAGAATAAAATAGAAAGAGAGAGATCGAGAGAAAGTGATTGATGAGAATTCCATTTTAAAGAAAGAAATATTCAAATAGAAAAATTCTAGTTTTTTCAAAATTTCCGTGTCTGCGCCATGTCTCCACCGTGTTCCCATATTATAAAAAAAGAAGAAGTGGAGATAAATATTTGCCGTGTCCTGTACGTGTCCCAGCGTGTTCATGTCCCCAGAGTGTCCCACACGCATACGCCAACCTTTTAGAAGTATCCGTGTTTCATAAAGTATAGGAAAAAATGTCCTACGTCAATAAAATACAAAAATGTTGAATGGTTAATGTAGAAATAGATTCCCCAACCTTAACAATTAGCTTTAAGGTTGATTCTCCTGATATATGTTGAAAACTTAACAGTACCAAACATACTTTCTTAACTTGTGGCTTAACTTTGGAGCAATTGAAAGAATTAGATCTCAAGTTGAATAATTTTGATTTTGAAAAATTTTGCCTTTTGTATTTGTGTTTGTGTTAGGGAAAAAGCTCTTATTGAGGCTCACCAAGTTAGAATGGATGGATAAATTGAAATATTGCTGGGGACAGGTAGGGGTAAAGAGAAATATTGCTGGAAACTGGGTATCTAATTGGCTATTTATTCTCTTTATCTGTATTTCTACTGCCCTGCAAAAGGAAGAAAAAGAGGCCTGAATGTGTTTCTTTAGTTTTAGTTTCATTGATTTGGTAGGCCAGTTGTTTTAAGTTTTATCTGGTCTGGTTGGTGTTCACTCTTCCCACTATAAAAATGAGCTAAGTGAAAAATTTGTAGCCGAGGTAAGAGGCAAAGGCAAAATGACAAAGGTGGTTACGGTAAGGTAACTTTCCTTTCTTCAGTTCATTTAATGACTTTATTAAAATTTGAGTTTGCAATGTGTATCCATTACCTGATATTATTTTGTTCCATACTTGTCTACAACTTTTTTGCTTCTAGTCTGTCATTGAGCACTGACGAGTAGAAAATTAGATTTGCAGCTGTAGCCCATCTCCTTGAGTCCATTCTCTAACCATTCAAGACTAGCTCACTCCATTTCATCCCTGTAACTCCAACAACATTTGATTGCTCTTTTCCGTTTACTTATTTTGACCTGTTGGGGATGAGAAGCATGTTGCTGTTATTTATTTTAAAGTAAATAGCACATCATCCCTGAGATTTGACCTAATTAATGAATTGATTTCTCCTTTTTGAAGGACTAACTAAATATTATTTCAGTTCTGTTTTCATTAAATGATTTACTCCAGTCTAAAAATAATAATAATAATAATAAAACAAAATTTAGTACCAAAATACCCTACCTTACAACTGTCTACCATCCTTTGACCCAAAATATTAAATATTTAATGCATAATATTTGATGTCTCACCTCTACAACCATCTACCTTCGACCACAACCATCCCCACGGCATTTTGTAAAAAATACTAATTGGTTCAATGGGATTGTAGGGATGGATTCTTGTTTTAATTAGCCGCAGACTCTCTTGCCACTGCCCATAGCAAACTCTAATGATCTGCATATTCATTTGGGTATTTATTGAGCCTCTGGTGGTGGTGTTTCCATCTGATTTCTTTTTGTCATTGTACATGAAAAGAGCATCCTTTAGAGGTTAGAGCTATTACTACACCTGATTTTTTTTTTGCCAAAATTCTTCCCATAAAACACATTTATAATGGGATTTCATCTATTTTCTAGCACTTGGCATGGAAATATTTTGACTTAACTCCATATAAATCCAATTTCCTTCATACTACTGCTGCTGCTGCACCACCACCAATTCATGTACAACTTCAACTACTGAAATCATTCTTTAGGGTTAAATGATTGTCAATGTTCTAGAAATTGAGTTCACAGTTATACTGCCCTGGTGAGAATCACTTAACTTTAGATAAAGTAAGAATATGTCGTACAAGTAGAGAACTTTCCACCTTTTTGTAAGTTTGTTATGGTGATACCAGACTAGTCCTTGAAATGAAAAAAGTGCTATCTTGTTGCAGGAAAATGATAGTTGGCTAAATCTCAAGTCATTGTAAGCAGAATCAGAGAGCTATTTGTTGATGTTGTCTTTGGTCCTTTCAACAATGATAGAAAATTTATGCAGCTGGATTTAAGACTTCACCAATAAAATGCGTTGTGGAATGAGAGCAATGACTTGCTAGAGATATCTGCATTTCTTTCAGGTGCATTTTTGGCGTTTTAGAACATGAATCTATGGTATACATGTACTGTTATTGATAAGCATTTGCTGTGTTCTTTCTTAAAAGACAGCAAGTGTTGCAAAGAAATTGCAATATAATGTTAGATATGATACTTAGGTTGTTAATAAAGCTTTAATCACATTATATTTTCTTTTCCATATGGATAGAGATTTTCATAAACAAGGGGTTATACTCTTTCAATTACTTTTGGATGTGATGACAAAATATTTGCTAACTCTCACCAAGAAAATGGTAATCTTTTTCAGAGAGCAACCTGTTGAAACGGTGTATGCGGCAGTCTCGCAGGTGGACTACGGCTCTTCCACTTGTTTGGAATCAGTGGCGGCGGTGGCGGTGGCAGCGTCTGACTCCCTCTTTCAGGTGGAATATGATGCTTCATTTTGTTTGGAAGTGGAGGAGGGGGTGGGCTTGGCCAGGGTTTGCGACCTGCTTTTCTCAACTTCATTTCTGCAAAATGCACAATACCAGGCATGTAACTTTTGTGATTAGTACACCAATAAAATTTAGGATTAGAAAATTTCCAAAAGAGATTTCAGGTATTAGTAAGATCATGAGCAAATTAAATTATGTAAAATGTACTGATGAATTTCTTTTTTATTGCATTTAAGAGGGAAAGAAAAGAACAATACAGGCATCCAACTCTGGTGATGAGGTAATATACAAACCTGTGTTAGTCTCAGTTGCTATGATTGAAGCTATTATGAATCCGAATACGATGATAGTAGTAAGGAATCCAGTGGAGCTAGAAGCCACCATTTTAATTCTTGCCTTGCTCAACTACGGCGTTTTGTGTGTATAATTGAGTTTTTACTTTGACATTCGTATTCAAATGATAGCCTGGCATTAAATTGTTACCTAAATTAAGTCAACTTTTGTTTTATAAACGTGTGTTAAATTATACATACACCATTTCATTTACTGGTCCTTTCCATTTAAGCCATACCCACCCCGTGCTATTAAAGTTGTTTTGGAAAATTGAAAAGTTGGAATTCAAATCTCACTCAAAGTCTGATTTACAGGAAAGAAAATTATAAAAAATTACAACTTATAAGATTTTTTTCTATTTTAATTACAAAAATATAATTATTAAAAATATTTTTACTAAAAAATCAATTTTTAAATTTCTTTTTTATAAGAATATGTCATATATCTGAAACATATATATGATATATACTTAACATATATGTTTATATGAGATATTTTTGGAAAAAAATTTATGATTTGGTATTTTTTAATTAATTTTATTTTTTAATATATTTTTGTAAAAATTTTAAAAAATTATTACTGATTCATGTGAAAAATATGAATCTAAACATAGTACAAACCACTTATATTTTGTTTGGTATAAATAAATTTCACAAAGTTTTATTCATTTATAAATTTAAACTCGTGTTAAATTTAAATAAAAATTTAATTGAAATTTTAATTTACTAAATCTATAAAATTCATAATATTTTCCATTTTATAACCAATAAAATTTACAAGTTTCCACTAAAAAAGAAATTTACAAGTTTAAAATATTCCTTTTTAATTTATACCTTGAAATGAATTTTATAAATTTTAGTTAACATAGCATTAATTACTAAATGAAATGAATTTTTGAATGAAGTTCAACAAAAAAAAATAATAATAAAAGATTTTTTTTTATTTTTTATTGAAAGATGTTAAAACCCTTTGGTCATATGTGGTTATAGATAGTTAAAGATGGCAATGAGCGGGGAATCGTTGTTCTATGTGAGATCAGTCCCCAAATGAGATGGAGATTCCCTAATTTTTGCTCTTTGGTGAAGAGTACAGAGGTTATTTATTTTCCATTTGGGAATATGAGACGGGAATAGGGTGGGGATCCAATCTCTAACCCAATAGAGATTAATATGTTTCATATGAAAAATATATTATTTTTTTATAAAATAAAAAATATATTATTTATTACTTTTATATGTATAAATACATGTTTAATATTATTAATTTTATAGTTCACACTTTATATTCTCACATTTTCGTAATTATGAAAAAATTTATTTTAAATTGATATGTACCTTCATATTTTTCAAATTCGGTGTTGAATCTTTAATATTTCTTACAAAAGATATATTTTTATTTTTCAATTATTATTTTTAAATTTTAGAAATATAAAAAAAATAATATATGTAACATATATATGAATTTATATTTTAATTTAAAGATGCTAGCGTGAACTTAAACCTAACTAAAATCTAAAATTTAATTTTTATATTATATTTTATTAAAGAAATGACAATTTTCATAATATATATTACAACTTAAAAAAGTTATCATAAATTAAATTATTTATGTGAATTATTATTTAATTGCTAGTATAATTAAAAAAGATAAAATTTGGCGTAAAATTTTATCCTTCCCTCCTAAATACTAGTAATTTCCCTCCATATTTTTATTATCTTCTACCAAATTAGAATGAAATGGAATTATAATCAAACTTTAATCTTTCATTTATTTATTAACATGATATTTTTAAAATTTATTCACTGTCTTCTACGTTTCATCTGAAACAGGTGATTTTGTCTTTCTAATTTTTAATACATCAATGAATGCATGTTTTTTTCACCAAATAATGAAATCATATTTTGAAATTTCGATATTATTTTCTTTTGATTGTGATACGGGTCAGTATAAAATGAGCCTAAATAAGTAAAGGCCCAAGAAATACTTAGGCCCAGGATGGAAGGAGACAACCCTAAAGGCACAGAAAGCCTCGACCACTTGCTTAGAGGGTTGACGGTGTCTGAAGGCTGTCTACGAAGGAATACCCGAAGGACATCCTCACAGGCCTCCCTCGAAGGCCATCCTCGAAGGATGTCCTCGCAGGGTATCTTCGACGAAGGCCCTTGAAGATCACTTCTCCTTGGACGTTTCACATTTATGGATCATTCATTCCAGGACGTTACAGGACTCCTTAATTATCCATAACTGCAAGACTCCTTAATTATCCATAACTACAAGACTCCTCAATTATCTATAA
>CAOJBK014157343.1:0-15724 GCA_948294925.1 Codiaeum variegatum | reverse complement strand
TTTCCAACAGCTTTAGGTGTCAATCCTATGGTTACTGTACAGGCCATTGCTTATTGCACTGCACAATCAGTTCTTCATCTTCTTAAGAGAAAGAAAAATAGTTAGAAATTATACTTTTAATTTTGTTCATATATTTACACTTCTCACCAATCCATTGTAAAAAAATAATAATTTTGAATTTTGAAGAGTTACTCTAATGCATTTTGCCCATTAATTAAAAGTAGCAAATAAAACTGAATGTGATATTTGTTATGTTATTATAAACTCAGGTATAAAATATATTTGGCTTCAAAAAAAAAAGGGATAAATATATTTTTTAAATTATATAAAGTTATTAATATAAATTTATCAATTTTTTTATTAAAAAAGTCGATTAATTACCAAATAATATAGTTTTTGAAGCGAATGTAAATTAATTTGTATTGATTTTAAAGAGTTAATTTGTATTTGTATTTGAAAAAGGACACGCATGATGTAAGACTTGCACCTAGCTATAAGAGTTACACTTGGAATATTTGTCAAAAAACAAAGCTGGAGCATTAAAAATCTTTTGGATTCTTGTAATTATTTTGTGGTTATGGGTAGGAGTAGAAGAGGTTATTATGGATATCTGACTAACTTTCTACATAATTTCATGGTACAACTCGATATGTGGATTATAGTGAATGAATTAACTAAATGAGCATACTTCATTTATGGTTAAGAATTTAAGTTTTAGCACTCAATATAGGATTGAAGCCCAAAATCAACATTATTTTGGATAATCTATGGAATACAACATAAGTTCTAATGGATTGGTTTATAATAAAATATTAAACATATAAAAAAAAATTGTTAAATTGACTACTCATCTCAACCTCTTTCAAATATATTGTCATTCAATACGACATCTACCCAAGCACAAGTGTGGCCGCTTTTATTATAATAATAATAATAATAATTGACATCAAACTTTAAAGGATCGCT
Organism: Codiaeum variegatum; assembly: GCA_948294925.1. Lineage (NCBI taxonomy): Eukaryota > Viridiplantae > Streptophyta > Magnoliopsida > Malpighiales > Euphorbiaceae > Codiaeum > Codiaeum variegatum. The sequence goes on along the minus strand of CAOJBK014157343.1, from coordinate 14,758 downwards.
TTATATGGCTTTTAGGTTACCTCATGAAGATTTAAGGAACCAAGTCCACTCTTAAAGTGAACTTGGGTCAGATTGAGCTAGGTCAATTTAGGATGGACCTACAAGGATTTAGACTTATCGGTTTCAAAGGCAGACTTTTCTTAAGAAGCTAGCTCAACTCGAACGAAACATCTGAGATCGAGTACCTCAGATTACCTGCAAACTAAGAATTTCTAACATACTTTTGTCCAAGGAAGTGGAAAAATAATAACTAATCCTACATATTAAGGAAGTGTGATATGATCCAAATTCTCCAAGGATAATATTTCCTAATTAAGAGGAATACATCTCCTATATAGATTTTGTCATCTAACCACTATAAATACTCTATGAAAAGTTAGGATTGGGGGGAATTATTCTCACTCTCTCACTCTTAATTGCTATTCAATTTCTCATATACAAAGATTCTAACTATGCATTAGAGAGTTCCTCAACATAAGACTTTTAAGTATTTTCTTTGTCCTTTGATAGGTTCTCAAGTCAACATATGTGTTCAATACCCTAAGAAGCATTAATTCCCAAGATCAAAATAATAAGTCTGACCTAAACTTGGGTCTTAACCTCTTTCTTCAAGCGTGAAGCGCAATAAAAAATCAATAACCAAACCAATGGAAAACCTAATGAGGGTAGTAGGTGAAGGAAACGTTACGAGTCATGCAGCGAAAGCTTAAAATTGATGATTTTCAAAACTTTTGTAAAAACAAGTTCCATGCCATTTTAGCATGGATAGTTTAGTTGTCCATTAAACTCTTTAATGAACATATAAACTTAATGTTTTGGACCCATGACATTAACCAAGGATACACATACTAATTATTGTGCAAAGCACAATAGTCACAAAAGAATGGATTAGAAGTATGAAATACCTTAACTCCCTCCTTCATTAAGCTCCTCAAGTCCGAAACCTCTATCTCGACTCACACCGAAGCTTTCCTAAGGCTTGTGTCTCTTTCCTCTTCAAGAAGTTTGAACTGACTCTCTTGGTTGCCCAAATGTTTTGGTTCTTGCTCCTTTGATGAGAACTTGAGACTTTAGAAATTGTTGGACTTAGACTTCACCATACACTGTTTCACAAGGGTTAGAAGAAGAATTTATGGTTGAAGAACTTTTCTTCAAAAATAAACTCCCTCTCTCTAACTTGGTGTGATGTTGGAAACTTTCTCCCTTTAGAACTAAGGTTTCTCTCTCCAACACTTAAGAGAAAAACACCAAAGGCTGAAGATGATGAATAGTTTCCTCTCAATCTTGTGTTAGGGAAAAAGATGATAACTAACTTCACTTATACCATACTTCTATAACAACTTATTCCTAAATTTAAGAAAAAGTGTCTTAGGAAGATAGGTTGCTTGTTCTAGTGTCTAATTGACTATTCAATTAGTCAACTAGATTAAGCAAGTAATTAGTAGGAATCACTTTATCCCTTAATTAATCACATCTCATGCCCTTAATTAAGCAAGTAATTGTTATTTGTCCAAATCCATTTCAATTTAGTTATGCCTATTTGTATCTCATACAAACTATGACATAATTGAATTAATTCTTTTTTATGAATTAGACTTCAAGACATGCTAGGGTCTTTGTAAATTTAATTACAAGTCTAATTCAATCATCATTAATAATGAATTAAACTCTTTAATCAATTATCAATATGATTAAATTCTAAGCCATGAGAAATGTTTAATGGTGTGTGACTTACTAGGTTCATATTCTAATTAGTAATGGGATAAAGAAAACTCTTTCTTCCCACTAAGTATGTAATCCATAATCCATACTTAGTCACATAAGTCGTAAGTGACGTCTAGCATAACATATCACGACTACCTAATTAGAAATGAATGTCGGTGATTGTATTCTTGACATTGCATGGACCTCTTGATCATAATTACCGTGCACTCGAATCCCTTCATTACAGATTTCCGATCTTAGCTAGGGTCATGGAATAGTCAAACCCTATATGGCAAATCATATGACTTCTATCCAGTTCTAATTCTTGATAAATTGATTCTTACTAGGAACTCTTTCTAGTGAATCTTTACTACCTTGGCCAAGAATTTGAGTATCAAGAATAACCAGAAGTTATAGGATTCCTTCCTTGTTTACCCAAGTTAATGAATCCTTTCTTGGATTATAACCATCGCATGCTATATGCCAAAACTTGGATAGCATCGATATGTAAGCAGTAACAAACCATAGCCACCAATATGCTAGATAACATGTCACCTCAAGTCTAAGGATTATATGTATAATTATTATCTAGACGATAAGATATTGACTAGTGGATAAAATCCATGTATCTATCATTTAATGTCATTGTTCGACCTACTCATCTCATGAGTGTCCACGTATTATCACAATATCATGTGTCTGTAGTATGAGACTGACTGCCTCTATACCAACAAGTATCTCATACTTGTCATGGATGACAACAGATGTGACATTTTTTCGTATTAATGATGTTCCTACCAATAATACTATTACTGTGAACTTACTTTAAAGTCTATGACAAAAAGAATTTGTCTCCATATTCCAAAACTCTTTAAGAATAGAATCTCTTACATAGTACTTATGAAACATATATACATTAAACACTAAAATAAAGGTAATCATTTAAACGAAAAACATATATATTAAAAGCTCTAGGGCATACAACCCTAACAATAGGATTATAAGGGAGAAAGGGAATTTATCATGTCATGTTAGGATAGCAACTTTAAACTTGAATGTACCACCTTTTTAAGAGAGGCTTCAGCCTTCACCCTTTTTAGTGGGAATTCAAACACCACCCTTCCTTACAGGAGAACATCTCTTGTCTTTTATGGGATTCTCAAATGGGATAATGCCAGCATTAACATACCTGATCTAACCAATCCTCTGTTCATGCAAACATTATATAGTGCCTACTTGGATGTTTCTAAATAACTTACTGAGGTATGCCAGCTATCATCAACAACCAAAGAACTTAGAGTCATTTTTGCTCTTTAAGGGTTATAAGAAATCCAACAGTGGCAAATGTAAGAGAAACAATAATATAGATAGAAGCAAAGCTTCTAGAAGTCGGGAAGGAATGACAATGGACGAAGATGCATCCAAGGAAGATGAATTAGCTTGATCTATAAGGGTAGGAGAAAGACCTGCTTAGGCTAATTTCAAATCAAACGTACAACAAGCATTGACGTACGCCAGAGGGACGATGAAATTTGATATAAGAATGGACTTTCCCTTGTCAGATGATATTGTTAAGGAAGAATATCCCAAAAAGTTCATAATAAATGGACTTTCCCTTGTCAGATGATATTGTTAAGGAAGAATATCCCAAAAAGTTCATAATACTAACTCATTTGGGTACTTATGACAGGAATAGCTGCCCCAAAAGTCATGTCAACAAGTTCAAAACTATCAATGCCCAAACTTCTAGTGCATCGATGCTATGTAAGTTGTTCCCTAATACTCTTAAGGGAATTACTTAAGATTGGTTTCAGTCCCTTAGACCGAAGTTATTTATGGTTTCAATATTTCAGAAGAAGGACTCCACTAACCTTACACGCATAAGGCAAAAAAAGGAAGAACTATCAAGGGAGTACACTGAAAATTTCAACAAAGAGTTCAATTTGGTTGATAGGCTCGACCTGAATGTTACCTTTTTTGCTCTGAGACATGGTACTACTAGTAGGGGGATTGAAAAAGGCAATCATCAAATGAAACCCCATTTGTGGAATTGATGCAATGAAAATTGCGCATATGCAGATATGGTTGGAAGAGAAGGTGAAAGATTAAGACATAAAAGTAGAAGAGACTTCACCTCATTCGATCGAAGCAAAAGAATGACAAAAGCCATGATGGCGGTTACGAGAGTTCCAGAGGATCAAGATCAATAAGGTTCAGCTCAATACATACACCATAGTTTACACTCCTAAAAGAAAGCAAGGAGAAATGTCCTATTATGGACTAAAAAGTCATGTCAAGATTGTAATAGCCTACAAGGATGAGTAAGAATTCCAAAGGCAAAGGGGATAACAATAAGTATTGTGAGTTCCTATAAGATAAAGGCCATGACACAGAAGACTGTTGGCACTTGAAAGAAGAAATTGAGAAACTAATTCAAAGGGGATTTTTTTACATAAAAAATATGTTAGAGATACTCGGAAAAATGACAGAGAATAAAACAACAAAAATAAGAATGAGGATAAACCAAAGAAGGGTGAGTGCCAGGTGGCTGGATTCATAAAAGTCCTTTTAAGAGGTAGTTTGGATAAAGACAAGTTGTAAGAGAGATTTATTCAATGTTGACCAAATAACCTCTAAATTGCCTAGTATCATGGGGACCTATAGTAGTCACTAAATAGGATGGAGAACATTTAAAGCATCCGCATAATGATGCCTTAATGGTTAAAAGATATGTAAATAACTATAAGGTTGAAAGGATCCTCGTGGATGATAGAAGCTCAGTTAACTTGGGTACCCTAAAAGTGTTCAAGTTGATGAAGCTAATGGCTAAGGATATGAAAACAATTGCTACACCGTGGTTAGGACTTAGCCTTTAGTCAATACGAGTGTAAGGGTTAGTAGAATTAGAAATAGAGGTTGAAGATGATAACCATATGTTAGAACTCACTTGCACAAAACGAATTGGCTTGTGCTAAGTCTAACACCTATTCATTTATAAGCCCTTTATTTATTTTGTAATCTTCCGATGTGGGATTGATTTCCCAACACAAGGAAAGTGAGAGCCAAATTTATAATGGTTAACATCCCCTTCACAAACAATTTTATTCTTAGCTGGCCTTACTTATATACAACGGGGTAACTTCTATCTACTACCTCTGCATGAAGATACCATCCCCTAAGGGTATGGTAATAATAAGAGGATGCCAAGAAATAGCTCGAACAATTTATTAGAATACACTTATAAAGAGTCTCACCATCATAAGCGAAGGTAATAAAAAAAGAGATCAAATTGAGGAAAGTAGAGGTTAGTAATAAGATTGAGAAAGTGATTCAATAATAGTTGATGACAATACTTAAAAGGAATACCAATAGTTTTGCATGGTTCACATCTGACCTAGTAGGAGTGGAAGTGAAGTTCATCACTCCCAAGCTCGACGTAGGCACTTAAGTGAAGCCAGTGACATAAAAAAAAAGAGGAAGACTCACCTAAAAACAAAAGGATGTTGCAAAAGAAATCAGTAAGTTATTAGTAGCCAATATAATTAGAAAAGTGAACCATCCAGAATGGTGAACCAAAATGGTGTTCATAAAAAAGTCAAATAGTATGTAAAGACTGTATATCATTTTAGTGACCTAAATAAGGTTTGTCTAAAAGATAACTAGCCCCTTTCAAGCATAGATCACTTGGTAGATTCTATAACCATACATGAGATCTACTCCTTTATGGACGCTAAATTAGAATACCATTAGATATAGTACTAAACTAATGAAGAAAAAATAAGTTTTGTAATAAATCAAAGCACCTATAGCTACCAAATGATGTCATTTGAGTTGAAAAATGCGGGTGGAACGCATAAGAGGCTTGTGAACAAATGTTCAAATAATACATCAGAAGGATCATGAGGTATATCTAGATGATATGATTATTAAGAGCTAAGGATCGGCGAATCACCAAAGGGATGTGGAAAAAATATTTTCGTTCTTGAGGTCTTGTATGCTTAGGTTGAATTTCAAGAAGTGTATGTTTGGAGTGTAATATATGAAGAGGTGTTAATGTTCTAATATAAATGTATTTTAGAATAATTATATGAAGAAAAATAATCGTCTATGCAATGCTTGTTAAATTATACATTTATGTAGGGTAATATGGTTAATTAATAATAAAAAAGAATAAGAAAATTATTATTTTGTATATAACTAATCATATTCAATTTGATAAAAATAGCTTAATTATAAATAAAAAGAAATAACATGATTGCTATATCAAATGTAATATAATTTAAAATTTTTCTGTATTTTAAATATTATAATTTATTTTATTTTAATTTAATAAAAAATATAATTATCAATTAAATTGAATTTATAATATGAAGTATTAAGAACATGTGGAGTACATTAAAAAAAACTAGTTAATATAAAAGAGTTATGAATTATAATTATAGAAGAAAAAAGAGAGGAAATAATACATGTTTAGGCTTTTGTACTTTTTTTTTTTTTTAGTTTTTATACTTTTATTTGTTGAAATTGAGTTAATGTACTTTTATTTCAGTAAAAAACAGGCCTATTTACTTTTATTTCAATAAAATTTTGACCATTCTGATACTCGAAACTGTAATAAAATTACAAAATCTTAATTATATATGAAACTGCAATGAAAATAAATAGATGTCATAAAAAAAAATACAAATTTAAGTTTTAAATAGCTTGATTTTTTTTTTATTAATTGATATGACTATATACTTAAAAATGATATTTGTTTATGCTTATTATATCGAATATATATATATTTTACTGTAATTTCGTTTTAATTTGAGATTTTATAATTTTATTTCAGTTTTAAGTATTAGAATGATGCAAATTTAATTGGAATAAAAATATAGAGATTTAATTTTTACTCCGATAAAAATATAAGGATTTCATTTCAACAAATAAAACTAACTTAAAAGAAAGATTAAAAAAAGTACTAATTGTAATTTGTAAATACTTTAATTGAGGGTAATATTGTCCGAAATGTTAATCTAGAACTAGAAAAGATTTTTTGGTACATTTAAACGACATCGTTTTACTTGTTGGGTTTGTTTTCATATAGGGCCTGAGTAGAGGTAGAATTGAAGGTTAGCGCGATTTGTTTGCATATATATAAATTTAAAAAAAAGATGTTAAAAAAAAATCAGTAAATATCGAAAATTATAAAACCGGCATATAAGGAACCCCAACGCTTCTGATACAGAAAATATTAATTTCCGAGAAATGAATTCAAACAGTTCAAACCCAGCAGTAGATTCATACATCGGAAGCTTTATCAGTCTGATTTCCAAGTACGAGATTCGCTACGAGGGCGTTCTTTATGTTCTCAATGTCCAGGATTCCTCCATTGGCCTAAAAAATGGTATATTTTTCGTTTACCTTTTTCATTTCTTCTTCTTCAATTTTTTATTAGGGTTTTAACTTTCCTTTTTTCTCTTACAAATAATAATATCGATGTAACTGTTTCTTAATTGATGACATTTTTGCAGTAAGGTGTTACGGAACAGAAGGTCGGAAGAAAGACGGACCGCAAATTCCTGCTAGCGATAAGGTTTATGACTTCATTCTTTTCCGTGGAAGTGACATTAAGGTAAATTAGGGTTTGTTTGAATGTGAATTTCAATTTAGTTTTCAAGTGTAAAATCATTAAAAAAAAGGCACGAGTGTCTTCAGTTTTTAGAGGCTCTTTTGTTTTGAATAGAGAAGCATTGCTGCTAAGATAGATGCCAATGTTCTTTGCAATCGTTGCAATTTTTTTCTACTACGCCAGTGTTTTTGGTTTGTACAGTGTTGTTTGTTATTGGGAAGTAGACTAAGAAGTAGCACATAATGGGAAGTAGGATGTTTTGAGTTGTTTGGTTTCCATTATTGAGATGACTTTGTCAGAAGTGAAGATTTTGTCTTCCTTTCTACTCAGGATTACTTCCTTGGGGTGATGGGGGTAGGCAATGAAGTTACTTGCTGGGAAATAAACTTATACTAAAAAATACTTACATTGGCATTGCAGTCATTGAAGTACTGAGTTTTGCAATTAGTTGATATGGTGAACCTATCAGTATCACAATCATTGCAATTCTGATACTCGAAGTCTTATCTGTGAATGGTTCTCAATATGGTATCAGCATCATTCCATTCACAAGTGGATTTTTTTTTTGCCTTTTCAGTTCTCCTTGAAGCTTGCATGTAATTATCCCCTAATCAGTTATATGTGGCTGAAAAAAAGATTATGTGGATTTTCAGGATTTGCAAGTCAAGACCTCACCACCTGCCCAAACCGAGCAACCCGTTCATGATGACCCTGCTATCATTCAGGTTTAGATATATTGTTTTAATTAAGGAATTATCAATTTTTAACTCCATTGAAGGAAATCAAATTATTGTTTTATTCTTTTTCCAATTTTTGTTATTTTGCAGTTACACTATACTGAGATCCCCGTAAGTGCTTCAGCATCAGCTTTCCTTGATGGTAAAACTTCGGCAGAATCTGCTCAAGGGCAGCATGTGCCTCCTTTGACTAGTATACCCCTTTCAACTGTGTTGACTTCATTTCAGTCTGTAAACCATGTTGGTTCAACAAGTCTTTCTCAAGCTCCTGAAAATACTGGTCAATCATTTCCTATGCCTCCATTTCAGTCTGTAAACCATGTTGGTTCAGCAAATCTTTCCAAAGCTTTTGAAAATACTGGTCAAACATTTTCTATGCCGATGTATTTGCAAGGACATGACGTAACATCAATCAATAGATATCCCCATCAATCTATTGCTTCACAACCCCCATCCCTGGTGTCTTCTTCCTTGTCTGTGCATAACCAGATGCAGGCTTCAGGAGTAGGGAATTCTCCAATTATACCAGCGAACGTATCGGAGTTTGGTAATCCTGTGCCTCCGGTTGCCTTTAATTTTTTGCATCACAATATTGCTATTACTGATCCGGTAAAACATTCTTTACAACCCTCATCCCTAGTATCTTCTTCCTTGCCTGTGCATAACCAGATGCAGGCTCCAGGACTGGGGAATTCTCCAATTATACCTGCGAATGTATCGGAATTTGTTAATCCTATGCCTTCCATTGCCTCTAATTTTTTGCATCACAATGTTGCTACTTCTGATCCGGTAAAATATTCCGCATCTCATAACTTGCCATCCTCATCATCTGTAAAGCCACCTCCCCTACCATCTCATGCTGCATATATAGCTGTTGAAAGGCTAACTACAGCATCAATTCCTCACTCCAGTGAAGATATAGGAATCAGCAATGCTCAAAATGTTAGGGAAGCTGTTTCAGAATCTTTGCCGGTGTATTCTGCACAATCTATGCTCTACCCTGCATCTTTATATGGTGCTTACACTTCCAGTCCCTTGCTAACACCAACTCCGTCTCTCTCAATCCCTGAACAGTTAACACAGTCCACATCACATGTGGTTTCTTCTATGATGTACCCTGATCAGAAGAATATGGATTCTCTGACACCTTTATCATCTGCTGTGCCACCCTTGCTTCCCAGTCCAGCTTATCAAGCGCCATTATTGCCGTTGCCTGGGTCTTTTCAAAAGGTTGGGCTCCTTTCATTTTGTTCATCAAAGTTTGTTTTGCCCATGTTGCATGTTGTGGTTAAAGCTCATTCATTTCTCATCTTTGTACACTGACTTAAGAGAATATATTCACAGTGATCTTGATGATTCTGTCCTGTCAACTGGAGGCACTATAAGTTTTACATGGCGTATCCTGAATTCTGATTAGGAAAATGATAATAACTTAAAAGGGTTTTGTAGCTTGGGTCAGTTTTTGAATCAAGGTCCTGATGTTTCAAGTGTTAAATTTGAGACCTGAATCATTTTGTTTATGTATATTATTTCAAATCAATCTAGAAAAAGTTTGCAATTTGTGATTTTCTTTTTCCATTTTTGTTTGACAAAATTCACTTGGTTTTTAATTTTCTATACAGTGAGTTTTAATTTGACACGTGATATGCATGAAGTAGTTTTGTAATGTATCAAAATTTGGGACTAGTACTTATTCTGCATATTGGTTGCTTTGATTTTATGTTATGCACGTCATCTCTGGGCTAGAAAATCATTCTGCTGTTGCTTTATCTTTGTGTTGAATGTGATACTCAACTGTGTACATGACTTGTGTGCAATTGAATAATGCAACATGGTTAGCTTTCATTGCTGACTGTTTGAATCCTGATGTTTTTTTGGTTGATGCATTTGTATGCAATCTTGATTGATATAATGTTGACTTTTTTACAGCACACGAACTTGTCAACGCAATTTACTGAAGAATTTGATTTTGAAGCCATGAATGAGAAGTTTAAGAAGGATGAGGTTTGGGGTTATCTGGGGAAGGCAAAGCAAAGTGATAGAACAGAGGCAGTAGAGGATGATGGAGTTGCTCAAAGTTCGGGCGATAAAGAGGCTCCTCGCCTGGTGCCTAATCTTGATGCCAAGGTAAATATTGAAATGTATTCATTGCCAATTGGTTTTACTTATTATTTGAGATGCAAATCATTAGTATTGGTACTCTTTCGCCCTGTATGGTTACTTAACGTCATCTAAAGGGGATTTTGGGTTAAATTCTGGTCACTTAGATCAATTTGGTAGGGTGATGATATGGGATCATCTGCCACATTTGTGAAACTAAATTCTTGTTTTCATAATTTGGTATAACGAGAAACTGTAGATATTAAATTATGGTCTATAGATAACTTCATTGTTTCTCTATGCAGCCTGCATACAAGAAAGACGATTTCTTTGACACCATTTCCTGCAATTCACTCAGCCGACAAAGGAACAATCAGAACCGTTTCTCTGATCGATTCAAGCAAGATACTGAGGTTAGCATATTTTTACACATAGGATATGTTTACCAATTTGTATGCAAATGAATTGTTTGTGTGATTTTTTGACTTTATGCAATGGTATTGTTTCATCAGACTTTTGGTTGGAACAATCAGAGACCTAATATGGACTCTGGCAGCTATGGCCCTGGACGTGGTAATAACTATCGGGGCAGACATAACTGGGGAAGAGGATACGGTTATGGTGGGAGAGGAAATTGGAACTCGCCTTTCTGATGCAGTTCAAATTTTTACTTTTCTCAGGAGATTCATGTGTTTTGTACATCATAGGTCCACCTTTCATTTCTGGTGGCTTCAGTTTTTGATCTTTCGTATCAGAAGGAAGTATTCTCAAGATATATTGACAATGATATATCTACTATGCGAGGCATCTTTAATATTGGGATAGGAGCCACTGGAATGAACAACCATGGCAAGTTCATGTGTTTTTTTGTCTAATGAGCTGCCTTTTTCTCTCTGTTTACAAACAATATTGCACGTAGAGTTTTTAAATAGATGGTTGAAGTTCTTGAACATCCCTGCAACGTTATTTCCTGAGGTATGCATCGTCTGCAATGTTGAGACAGACTAGTTTTTAACCGTTGGCTGTGGTTTTGTGTATTATTGGCAGATATTTGCTCTGATGGTAGTATCATGGAGAATATGCTAATGTAGCAAGCAAGGAAGCTTTTAATTAGTATTGATCTGAGCAACTTGAAATAAAGCTTGCTTTTTACATGATTGTGGAATCATCCTCTCTTGATTTATATATCTTGTGTATTATTGCTCTTGTAAAGATTAACCCAATGCACAGTAAAATACCATTTGACTATTTGGCATATATTTCAAATTGAGAGTTAACAAGGCAGAGCCAAGTGTTGCTGCTATACAAAATCAATACTAAAATTCTTGAGGCAATAAAGACTCCATCTTTGACTATATAACAATTCGGTCCAGCCATACTGTGCCATACTCTTGTTTTGTACTCATGCTTGTGGCTGCGCTTAACAAAATCATTGCAATATATAAATAAAATATCTAAATATATACAATATCAATAGAAAAGTTACAGGCTTAGAATATCCTTATCCTGTATAACCAATGACCAATGAGTGTTGAAATATTTTAACGATTCTACAATTTTTTCTTCCATGAAAAGTTAATAATATTCTTTTTTATTTGAAATAATTCTATCTTATTGAATTGATAAATTCACTTGGTGTAGGTATTGTATATCTATGGATATTCCCATTATACTATGAATTACACAAAATTTTATGAAATTTAATTACAAATGCATATTTATGTTTTTAGTTTAATCTATTAAATTCATGAAATTTGTAAAAGCTAAACCAATTTTATAAAAATAGTTGAAATTTGCAAATAAAATCTATTTGAAATTCATTGAAAAAAACAAGACAGAGAGAGAGAGAGAGAGTACAATAGAGAAGATCGTAAAAATGTTTATCCATGGAGAATGAATTTGGAAAAAAGAAGAAGAAATTAATTAAAATAAATTAAAAGGATTGGAGTTTACTCAAGGAATACAAGTATTGTCATTGTTTTTGTGGTAGTCGAAGAAGAAAAGCCTTTTTTTTCTTAAAATTAAATTAGCTTAAAAGTTATTTTTGTTTTTAATTAGATTTTTGTGAAAATTTTAGATGATAAATTAATCCTTAATCCAACTAATTATAATATTAAGTTTATATTAATTAAATGTTGATGTGCCAGGTCACCATTAGTTGATTAATAATTTGAGGTGCACAATTGAATTCACCAAATTATTTTTTTAATTGAATGTTTTTATCATAATTTATTTATAATAATGTTAACACTTTGATCAACAAATATTTTATATATATTTTTTTGAAATGGAAATGACACATAAAATAATATACTAGTAATTTCCTCAATTTAATCCTTCAATTTTTTTTAAACATTAAAAATTGCACCATCCTTTTTTAAAATTGTTTTAACTGAGAAGTTAATTTAAATTTAGAATTTTCATTTAAAGAGACCAAAAAAATACATTTCATTCTGTATAATTTTAAAAGAGAGTGAAAACAAAAATCAGTAAGATCATACATCATTATTTGATTAATATTTTTAGAATCGCCAATATGTTTCTTTGAGCTATCTGATTTTAGTAAATCTACTTTTGAAAAGGAAATGTGTGACGCATCATCAATGGAGATTAAAAAAAAAATGGTAGACAAGTGGAAAATACGTATATTTTCCTTAATTTAATCTCTCATTTTTTTTCAATAAAATTCTACTCTCCTATTTTTAGTTTTTTAATTGAAAAATTAATTTAAATTTAAAATTTTTAGTTTTAAAATTTAAATTTAAAATTCTACTCTCCTATTTTTAGTTTTTTTAAAAAGTATCAATAACCAACTCTCACGAGGACAAATTACTATCAAATCTCAGAAATTTCATCAAATTAACTAATCCCTCGGTTCTTATTAGATCAGACTGTACACAGAACCCACATATATGCATATGCATATCTACTTGATAATAGTTTATATTACATATATTTTACACATATTTATGCACAATATCATTCAATTTTATCTAATCATAATAAAAAAAACATTACATATACATATTACTTGGAGTCACTAAGCTTACTTAGCAAGTAGAGGCAACCAGAGCAAAGACAGACAGAAGCTGAGAAGCAAAGTAAATCCATGGGACTATGTATAGCTGCTGTCTTACTTTTCTCAAAGAAACCAATCAGAAGAAGCATCACTATCACATGCCCCAGCTTGGTTTTTAGCTCATTTACAGTTTTTATCTCTAACCATCTAGGCCGTTCCTGCACAAAATAAATATATACAAAAAAAAAAGAGATGAGTGGTGCTTATGAGGTGTGAAGTAGCACTAAGCACAGTTCGGTTCAAGTCCGTACTGAACTAAGAATCGGTACCCTATCAAAATCAAATTAAAATTTCAGTTTGATTCAGTATTTTCAAATACCATGCTCAACAATTGTAAAGTACTAACTTCTACATATATAAAAAATGCAGCGAATGGTTAAGAGCTGTAAATGCATTAAATTATCAGGTTCGCTTAAGTATGGAAATTACTTGAACTCTAGATAAAATTCAGACATACCTTTAATGTGAATAATCCAAATAAATTTGATCTGTGAGGTACTCTTTCATCTGATAACAACTTCGCAGTGTCAAGGTTGCTAACGAAAAGCTCATAGAGACCCATTCCAAACACCAGCATCACTGTTCCTAAAAGATAGATATCTGAAAATGCAATAAAATGGAAATCATTTGAATGAGATTCAGACATGGAAGAAAGAATTATATGTTATTTTTTAACAAGCAAAACATAGAAGCACGTAATGAAGTTAATTAGAAAATGAATGCCAACCCAATGTGCATTTTACCATTCCAAATAGTAGTGATTCACCAATGCAACCAATTATCAAAACTGTAATTGCCACCATCATTTAATTGTGATACCTTTGATAGGATAATCATCCCAGGTTCACACTTTTTCACAAAACCAATGCCACTGGAATGGAACTCTACGTTGAGCATAATTTAAGGCACTTAATAAAATAAATGGTGTAGACGTTTCATGAAAATATCACAGTTAACATCTAAGATGTAACATTCCTTCTGAGTGCTGTTTGAGCCTAAATATTTAGCCAAACTGCCAATGAAGAGTTTAAACTGCTGATGCTTAAAAAAATGGTGATGCAAAAAATAAAGTGCAAATGCGAACCAGAAAATTGACAGCAAGGGGAATACTATACAGAAGGAAGGTAGAATACAGATAAAAAGCATCATTGCCATTGATTTACTAATAATAAACAAATACAATTTTATTGTAATTGCCATAAATAAATCAGCTATTCATCAACAAACATATTAAGTGATTAGCCTATCATCTAAACCATAATTTTTTACCATGTTTTGCTGAACCTTTATTGATGGAGTGGATTCGTGATGAGTTAAAAAGGCAGCGGGTTAGTGAAAAAACTCACAACTCATAGTGTTCAATACAATGGAAAAGAGATGCGTTAGGCAGAATAGTGGGCGGAAGGACATGCAAACTTAGAGAATATCCACATGGTAGATTGGTAGCGGAGGTTTGGTAACAAATAGGTGCTTGTGTCGATATGATTGGAGTTTAACCACGTGACAAGGACAAGATGGCAATTA
>CAOJBK014155038.1:0-17660 GCA_948294925.1 Codiaeum variegatum | reverse complement strand
AACACACATTAAGAAAAGTAGAACATAGTTTAAGAAAAGGAAAATCAATCAAAGTATGACCATGAAATTAATTGCCATAGTCCATGGCTTTATTGAAAGGTTTAAAATACTTAAGTAATGTTTGGTTTGCCATAATGGCATGTAATGCAATATAATCAAATATATTTCTAGTGTAAATTTACACTTGAAATATAGTTGATTACTAATATGAGTTCGGATTACCTTGGTTCGGGGTCAACTGAAACTTTCCCTTTATGCGAACTACCTTCTCCTAATCAGAGAACCCCATCTCTTTTAGATATCCCCTTTGAGGTTCAAAACCCCTAAGAAAGATAACAGGGACACCTGTCCCTGATACTCATCAACTCCCTATCACATCACAGTCCCATCTGAAGTACTTTCTAACCTACCCAATGCTGACACCTGTCCTTAGCTACATGGACTCTTCCTTATAAATATGATCTAGACACCCCATTTCAGGTATGATCACCTTTTGCACCACTTTTTTCACACTTATAATTTCTTTCTTCCTATACGGACTTAAGTGTTGGAGGTTTTATGCCGAACACCCGTCCGACCACCTCCTAATCATGTTCATTATGCAGGTTCAGTGGCATTACAATAGGATAACCTTCAAACCAACCCCAAAGTGGAAAACACCACATCAATTGGCACCGTCTGTGAGATGTCAAATTCCTATCTTTTCTCTTCTTTCTCTATGGATTGTTACATTGATAATCCTTTCTTTTCTTCATTCCCTATTGCTCTTAAAAACATGCACTTGAGAAGCTTCCTGAAATGGAATCTACCTACGAAGAAACTCACAATGGTAACAACTCATCGTTGCCAGCTACTACCATCACTCAGGTCACTAATATGCCCTCAAACACTCAAATTTCCACCTTGACAGCTCAGAATGGCCTAGCCACATCCTTACAAACCCTCCAAACCATCATTGGGTGAGCTCAAATGCCCAATGCTTCAACCTATATCCCACATCCCTCATTACACTATATCCTCTTGAGCTTGTAAATGCCTTACAGAGCATAGTTACGAACCTCATACCACTAATTCCCCAAATGCAACAAACCCCCAAACCTGGCCCACTCATAGAAAAAGGAGTTATTAAGCCACCTGGAGTGAATAGGTGACTCAATATTAACACCCCTACTAGAGGAGTAGAGGCATAAAGGGTACCTCCTACAAGACCTTTAGGAGGAGGAGGAAGGGTCAAGTCGATGATAGAGGTGCCAAGTGGAGGGGATAGGATAGGGGCAGAAGGGAGGAATGGAGGACGAGGGTTAATTTATAATAGAGAAGGAATGGGAGATAGACCTACAGCTAGTGAAGCCATGCACAACTAGAGAAATGATGATAGGATGAGTCATTCCTAGAGAGCCTCAGAAGGAA
Source organism: Codiaeum variegatum (assembly GCA_948294925.1). Classification (NCBI taxonomy): domain Eukaryota; kingdom Viridiplantae; phylum Streptophyta; class Magnoliopsida; order Malpighiales; family Euphorbiaceae; genus Codiaeum; species Codiaeum variegatum. The sequence goes on along the minus strand of CAOJBK014155038.1, from coordinate 16,250 downwards.
GGCAAAGATGCTCTCATAGACATGGATCCTGAAGAGAAGGGGATGGAGATTAGGAAGCTTCGAGCCATCATGGTTCGAGAGCTATCATAAGAGATGAAGTGAGGAAGTATGTTGAATAGATAGTTGGCATGAGACCTGGTCACATAAGAGACCTCACTCTGAACATAAAGTCTCACTTCACCAGGAGGATTGTAGAATTCCAAATGCCTGAGAAATTTAAGCACCCTTAAATGATGAAATATGATGGTAGTTAAGAACCTAAGGCCCATGTACTAGAATATAAACATTTGGTGGAGATGCAAACCACCGGAGAAGAGGCACTTTACCGAGCCTTCAGAAGCACATTGGAGGGAGCAGTGGTGAAGTGGTACGATGGGCTACCAGAAGGGAGCATAGATTCATTTTAGGACATGGTGAGTCTATTTTTGAAAAGATTCTCTTCCAACATTCTGATTCTCACACCAACCCGAGCCTTAGAGCAGGTGGAGCAAGGCTAGGAGGAGTCATTAAAAGACTTCATTGCCAAGTTCAACAGGGAGACTTTAAAAGTCATGAATATGGATAAGCCAAGAGCTATAGAAGCCCTATAGATTTGCACTATACATCAAGACTACTTTAAAGCCCTAGTGAGGCATTATCCTAAAACATTGAATGAGGCTATGGCTCTATAAAAGGAATACATCAAACAAGATGATGCTTTTAAAGAAAACATATTCTATAAGAAAAGGAGATTAGATGAAGGGGGATCATCACAAAAGAAGGGAAGGAACCCGCAGAGGATTTAGAGAATCGGGGGGTCAAATGAGGCTTTCAGCCTAAGAAATAGATGCACCCCAAAGAGAGAGGTTCGATCCCTCTAAATTGACACCATTGAATGCAAGATTAGAGGTAGTATTTGCTGCCTTTTAGGATACAGAGATTTGTTGAGGGCTAAAACCCATTACTAAAGACCCTAACAAGAGGGATGTATCCTTGTGGTGTAGGTTTCACAACACTTATCGGCACACAATAAATAAATGTCGCTCACTCTTGTAGGAGATAAAGAGGTTGATCTAGTAGGGATATTTAAAGAACTATGTAAAGAAAGCCAACTAAGTATGTCCAACTAATTATCCATAAGATGTGCCTTTAGATGATGGAGTAGTAGGAGACGTTGCATGCCTCATTGGAGGCTCAAAAGAAATACCCCTAAGTAGGAGGAATGAGAAGGAGGGGACGTGAACTCAAAAACCTTTTGAATTTTTATTTTACAATGGCACCAAATAGTTGGTAAAAAGTTAGTTGGGAGACCCACGAGAAGGCCAAAAGCTATGGTGATTATGGTGATAATGGCCACCTTCAAGGTTCAAAGAGTTTTTATAGACACAATCAGCTCTATAAACCTACTGTCATGGGAATCCTTCGTGCAAATCGACATAGAGGAGTTAAAGATAAAGCCCTTAGAAGTTCATGTCCAAACCTTAGACAAGGCCATCATACCAGCTATATGCACTATAAAATTGCCAGTGACAATAGTGAAAGCTCCAAAGGTTGTGGAAGCCATGACAATCTTCGTTCAAGTTGCCTGTGTCCTACAATGTACTGCTAAGGAGACCATTATTGTGGGACTTAGATGTTCAATAAGCATTAGAAGATGTAGGATTACTATATCGCTCTCTGATGGCATAAGTTTCCATGTTTATGGAGACGTAGTTCCAAAGACAAGCTTGCAAGTGGTCAAGAAGAGGAAGGCAGTGTCCTTTGAATTGGAAGAAGTGAATATACCAAAGGTAGCTCTGCACTGAGTCAAAGGGGAGACAAAAGGAGAGTTAGTCCAATAATTAGAGGAATTTAAGGTCACAGAGGATGGCCAACACCTACAGATTAATGCCACATTGAGTGAATAAGAAAAGAACTCAGGGAAAGAGTTCTTAGCAAGTAGCTTTCGAACCTTTACATCAGTATCTTCGGACATGCTAGGGATAGACCCAGAGGTCATCACCTAAAAGCTCCATATAAACCCATTGTGCAAGCATGTTAAGCAGAAGAAGAGGTGCCTTTGGACAGAAAGGCAGGCTGTTATCGATGAGGAGATAGAAAAACTTAGCAAGGTGGGCTTCATTAGGGAAGTGTTGTATCCGGACTAGCTGGCCAATGTGGTGCTGGTCAAAAGATTCATTAGGGAAGAGTTGTATAGATTTCATAGACTTAAATAAATCCTACCCCAAAGATTCATATCCACTACCCATGATAGATAAATTAGTAGATTCGATGGCATGGTACAAGTACTTGTCATTGCTAGATGCGAAGCAGAGGTACTACCAAATTTGGATGGATGCGGGGGATGAAAAGAAGACCTCCTTTATTATAGAAAAGGGGACCTATTTCTATGTATCCATGCCTTTTGGGTTAAAGAATGCAGGGGAAACATACCAAAGGTTGGTCAATAAAGTGTTTAGAGAGTAGTTAGGAAGGAACTTAGAAGCTTATATAGATGATGTAATGGTAAAAAATTGAGTTTCTAGCAGCATATAAAAGATTTGAAAGATGTGTTGATGTGATGGATGCCTATGGAATGGAATTAAACTTGGAAAAATGAACTTTCTTCATCTTTAGAGGAAAGTTTTTGGGGTACTAAGTTAGGGAAAGGGGCATCAAGCCGAAACCAGGCAAGGTTAGAGCCATATTAGAGATGAGCCCCCCCACTTAGTGTGAAGGAAGTCCAAAGCTCACTAGTAGATTAGTGGCCATGAATAGGTTCATGTTTAAATTGGGGGAGACATACCTCCCCTTCTTCAAGAAGTTAAGGAAGAGTGCCTCCTATGAGTGTATAGAGGATTTCCAAAAAGCAATGGAAGATTTAAAGGTCTTTTTAGCTTTGAAGCACATTTTGAGTAGACCCCTTCAGGTAAAAGATCTCCTCATCTACCTATTGGCCTCACCTTATATTGTTAGTTCAATATTGGTGAGAGAAAATGAAGGCCTCCAAAAACTAGTATACTACTTCAGCAAGGTTCTACAAGGAGCAAAGTTGAACTACAGCCCCCCCTGGAGAAATTGGTATATGCCTTGGTGCTCTCATGCCTGAAGTTTAAAGTGTACTTAGAAGCTCACCAAATGACAACAGTGATCGACAAACCCTTGCAGAAAGTCTTGCAAAAACTTGAACTTTCGGGAAGAATGCTTTATTGGGCATTCGAGTTAGGGGGATATGGCTTACATTAGAGATTTTAGTCAGCCATCAAAGCCCAAGCCCTAGCAGGCTTCATATCAGAATTTTCATTTCCACCAGACTCACCAATGGGCAAAATTGTAGAGGATAAAGACAAAGGTCCATCCCCAAAGGTCAAATGGGAGCTGTATGTAGATGGGGCTAATGGAAAAGGAGCTAGCTGAGTCAGAGTTGTATTGAAGAATGAGAATGGAGTATTGATCAAGTTTTCTTTGAAACTAAACTTTCACACTATGAATAACACAACTGAGAATGCAGCTCTTTTGCAGGGTCTCTTAGGTGTTGCAATTTGTAGCAACTCCCAATTGGTCCTGGGCCTTATTGAAGGATTATAAAGAGGTAGACACTCATACATGGTGAACTACTTGGAGAAGACTGATCAGTAGTTGAAGAAGATGAAAGATCGAGGCATAGAGGTAGAGTTTAGAAAAATTCCTAGAGGGCGAACATCAGAGCATATAGCCTCAGTAGGCTCGTAGTAGCCTATCCTGTAGACATACCAAATAGAGTGTTTTTAGGGGTCCTCACTCAGTCCAGTATTGAGGAACCCAGAGGTGTTATGGAAATGGAGTCAGAGCCTTATTGGATGGACCCTATGAAGGAGTACTTGAAGAAAGGTAGGCTCTTTGAAGATCTGAAGCTTGCCAAAAAGATTAAATGGAGGAGCTCACACTTTGCCATTCACAATGGGACACTCTACAAGTGAGCCTTATCCCTACCATGGCTTAGGTGCCTAACCTCTTTTGAAGCAAAATATATGTTGAAGCAAATGCATGAAGGTGTGTGTAGGATGCATGTAGAAGGGAAAACTTTGGTTGCTAAAGTCATCAGGCAGGGGTACTTTCGGCCTACAATGAAGGAGGATGCCATGAAGTTGATAAAGAAATGTCAGGCTTGATAAAGGTCCACTAACCTTAGTAAAGTTCCAGTAGCAGAACATATTCCCATTTATGGTTCGTGGCTCTTTGCCAAATGGGGAATGGATATAGTGGGACCCTTCTCAGTAACGACAGGGCAGAAAAAGTTTCTCTTAGTTATGGTGGAATATTTCAAGTTGGTGGAAGCTGAAGCTTTGGCGACCATCACAATAGGCAACATGAGAAGTTTTTATGAAAGAATGTAGTATGTAAATTCGGTGTGCTGCATCAACTGGTCAATGATAATGGGAAGCAGTTTGATAATGTGAAAATGAGAGAATTTTGTGAAGGCCTCAACATGAAGAAATATTTCTCTTCAGTTTCTCACCCTCAGTCGAATGGGAAAATAGAAGTCACTAACCGAACTATCGTCCAAGGATTAAAGCGAAGGCTGGAAGGATGTGGAAGAAATTGGGCAAAAGAACTATATCACATGCTTGGACCTATAGAACGACCCCAAGGGAATCCACTAGCGAAACACCCTTCACTCTCACCTTCAATATAGAAGCAATCCTCCTAGTGGATGTGGAGATGCCTAGTGGAAGAGTCAACTATTGCAGTGATGAGAAGAATGATAAAGCAAGGCGAATAGATCTGGACCTGCTGGAAGAATTGATGAAATAGGTATCGATGACAATACTAGCTTATAGAAATAAGGTTGCCAACTACTTCAATTAGAAGGTGCGAAGCAGAGTATTCCAAGTGGGAGATCTAGTGATGAGGAGCTTAGAAGCTACGAGGAAGAGAGAAGGAACTGAAAAGTTAGATCCGAACTGGGAAGACCCATTCATCATTGAATAAGTCATTGGACTAGCAACTTATAAGCTGCGAACCATGGAAGATGTTGAGGTGCCTCATACTTGGAATGTGCAACACTTTAAACTATATTATCTGTTACTTAAATAAAAGACACTTCTCTTCCTACGAATAATTGCAAGATAGAAATAAGACCTCGATGAGCTGAGGAATTAAGCTCAACTTGATTAGTAAAAGACCCTCCAATGGGGCACGAAGACCTCGATGATCCGAGGCATTAAGCCTAACTTGACTAGCAAAAGACCTTCTAAGGGGAGCTACCAAGACCTCGACGAGCCGAGACATTAAACCTAGCTTGACTAAAAAAAGTCCCTCCAAAGGGGGCACCAATACCTCGACAAGCTGAGGCATTAAGCCCATCTTGACTGACAAAAGACCCTCTAAGGGGGCACTAAGACCTCAATGAGCCGAGGTATTAAGCCTAACTTGATTGATAAAAGACCCTCCAAGGAGAACACCAAGACCTCGACGAGCCAAGACATTAAGCCCAACTCGACTGGCATAAGACCCTCCAAGAGGGGCACTAAGACCTCAACAAATCGAGGCATTAACCCTAGCTTGAGTGGAAAAAAACCCTTTAAAAGGATACCAAGACCTCGATGAGCCGAGGCATTAAGTCGAACTTGATTGGCCAAAAACCCTCCAAGGGACACTAAAATCTCATAGGCTTACATCAAGTCCATCATTTGTTTAGAGAGATTAGAGGAAGTTTTATAGATTCAATGTCTCTTGCTCACATTTCTCGTACAACAAATGGCCTAGCACATTGTTTAGCAAATGAAACTTTAAATTATAATGATATGGTAGTTTGGAATGATAGAATTCCATCATTCACTTTTGATGTACTTGACCATGATTTATTTTAATGAAATGCCTACTTTCCTCTAAAAAAAAAAGGTTATGTAAGGATCTATTTGGTAAAATTAAAAATTAATAGTAGAATTTTAAATGATTAATAAAATAAATAATATATTTTTTAAATTATAAAAATAGTTAAAAATCTGATTATTTATTATATTCAATATAAATTTTAAGTTAAAAATTTTAATTTATAATTTAAAGTAGTTTTTAACTTAGTTTAAATTTTTAAGTTGAAATTATCAAATATATTTAATTTAATTAAATGTTGAAAATTTTAATTTTAAGTACTGAATAAAATTAAATATACTTATCAAATACTCCTATAGATTTAATTTTTTATATATTGATGTTAAATAGTAGAAAATTTCTTCAAGCAACCGAGGATGAGGATTCTCTAAGTATGCATAAAAAATAGGAACTGTATTTCATTTTTTTTTTTGTTTGGCAGTAGTATGAGGTTGGCACGAGGAGTTTAAATTGAATGCAAACATTATATAAATATATAATTAACACTTGAGTTTATCCTTATCATAAACATAATACAAACATTATATAAATATATAATTAATACTTGAGCTTATCCTTATCATAAACATAGTATTGGATTAGCTAATCCTTGTCAAAACATTTTTATTGAAAGGATCCATAAAATAAACTTTTTTTAAGAGAGAGAAAAGAAACAAAGTTGTATTTTTGTTGCTGAGTAAACTACGACTTAGCCCTAGTGATGTAATTGAACTGAACTTGTTGTGACTATATTATATGATATCATCTCTGCAAATATTAAAAACTTTTTATATCCACTGTTATCTCAAGGCTCAAGACGATCTCTCAAAACGATCTGTGGTCACACTCTGAACTTCTAGTAAGACCCTAAGAACACACAGGAAGGTATAAAGTAATATCTAAAAGCAATCACTCCAATATTTAAGTTAGTAGACTAGTAGAAAAATAAAATAGAAAGGAAATATATAGAGAGAAAAAGATTAGAGTCATTAACTTTTTCTCCAGTGAAAGCACTAGTATATATAATCAACTCCTATCCAACATTATCCCTATAGTTTAGAGGAGATAAGCTTCTAACCCTAAAATCTCACAACATGACTCTTCCTGATATCAATCCCTTAGAGTGCCATACGAAATAAAGACTCTTCTGCAACCTATCTGTTAGGATGACCCATTAACTACATGACGATCCCCCAGTTCAGGATGACCTCTAACCTCTTACCAGTAGTATGATATGTCTACCCGGAAGGTCCCTGCCAAGGTCTCGTTCGAATGTATATATATAGGCATCAAGGTCTCACACCCTTAGTTCTCATAGGCTTCCATAGGGGTCGCTTGCGATGGACCCTTTATACGGGTGAGTAATCATATGTCCCCCCACAAGTCCTTAATCAAAGATTGAGGGTCAATTTCTCCTCTGGGTCTGCCCATAGGCTTGAAATTCTAGGCGCCACCACCTCTTTAACTCACCCTTTTGAATTTTAGGAGAGTGGGTAATTTCCCGCCTTACTCTTATTGCGACAAGTGGCAACCCTCTCAGTTCCTAAGGGGTCATTTTGTATTCCCTTTTTTTTTCCTATATAACGAAAGTCAACTTAGTTATAACTCCTTTGTTTACGTAATTGATTCCATCACGACCCTACATCCGGATCACACTTCAGCTTGCACGAACTTCCTTTTTAGCTTCACCCGATGGGGTGAGACCTCATTTCCTCTTCTTTTTCATTTATATTTTCCTTCTTGATCCCGATGAGCTTCATCTCAGATAGAACCCCCAAACCGTCTCTAATCCTCAATTTTCGGATCTAGAGATTTCTTCTGACAAGACCCCCTTAGCCTGGCCTAAATTTATCCCAGATCCTAAAGGGAAAGTTCCTATTCCCTCTAGGTCTCGCCTCAACCAACCCTAACCTTACCGCTTAGCGGATGAGAGCTCAGACGAGGAACCTCCATTTAAACATGGAAAAACTGCTGATTTGTCTCAACCCTTAGACATCATCCCCTTAAACATAGTCCCTACACATAGGATGACTGACGCAGTGGACTCTGCGGATAGCTCCAACCATGGGGATCTGGCATGTAAAAGTGTTAGGGTATCTCCCCATGGGCCCTCAAAACTCCAACCAACAAAGAAAGCATCTGGCATAGCCATCCCTCTGGAGCAGATCTACAGCTCGGTCATAGAGGATGACCTTGACGATTTATGGAAATAAACCACATCCCTTTTGATTTTATTCTTTCATTACCCGACCATGACCAAGGAGCGAACCAACTATCCCTTGGGGATGGACATATTGTCTATCAGGAAGATGTTAGCGCTATGCTTAAGTTCACCCTGTCCCAACTAAAGGTCAACTTTTTGAGGATCTATGGGGAAAATATTGCCCAAGTACACCCCAATGCTTGGAGAGTCCTTAGAGGACTTCAAATGTTAGCCTCATTTAAAGTTTTTTCTCTGTTTCCTAGGGAAGTACTAGGGATTTATCGACTAATCCCCTATAAAAGGGAGAACATGGCCATCTCTAGATAGAGAACAATTGCAAATGTTTCAATCTACCTTCCTCTCTTAAATCTGGCTGGAAGACCAACTTCTTCATAATTCCCCACCCCAGACTTTAGAAGGAGCCCCAAACTTGGAACCTAGATTTCCCTCCTATAAAATCCAATGGTATTCCCCCCTTAATCCATCGAGGCACCAAACACCTTAAAAGAATTGCCCATCTGATAGAAAAGTATGGGATATTCAAGGTTAGGGTCCTACTAGAGAATCGGTACGATAGGGAGGTTCTTACCATAGATGGGAAGAGAATAAATGACCCTGGTAGCACTTAATTTTGAACTTCATTGCCTCTTATATGACCCTCTATCTAATCTAACCCTTCTACAACTTTATACAGATATGGTAGGTATACTAGAGAAAATGAAGGCAGCAACCAAGCGACAGTGGAAAGGGTCATCCAGGACTGCTAAAGGGTCCTCTGACGTGGCAAAGGGGTCATCTAGACCCAAGGTTAAAAGCTTTACCTCCCAGTTAAAAGAGAAAGTTGTTCCTAGCCTTCTCCCTTCGACAACTCGCCCTACTGCTCCCACTAAAGAGGGCGCTACCCTTAAGGTCAGTTCTAAATATCCCCAAAGACTCCACTAGTAAAGAGAGCCATATAATAAGGGAGTTTGATAACATCACACATGTCATTAGGTGAGTGTATGGGGAGGAAACCTCTCTAAATGACCCGACTTATGCTACAATGTGATAATTCCCATCACCAGCAATGAGACATGATTCAATATGAGCAGATGAAGCTTAGGGATAGGCTCAACCTCTTGCTCAGCCGCAGTTTTGGGGTAAGTTTTCCCTACCCCCCTTTTGTCTTTTTTTTTTTAAAGTTTACTTACTTTCCCATTTTTCTCAACAGGCTGCTAACCTTGCCTACTACGAGGCCTTAATGATCAATAGGGAGATTTGGGTTATGGATGAAGAAAGGGAGGCTTGGAAGAAAGAGAAAGAAGAGATGACCAAAGAAAATGAGGCCAGACATATAGAGGTGGCTTCCCTGGACACCAAGCTTAGGGATCAATGCAAAGAGTCGGGTGATGCCCTACTGTGTACGGCCCAGCTAGCGGAGGAGCTATGCCAATGCAAATAGAGTGTAACTAACTAGGACCAATAGCTTGAAGTAGCCAAGAAGGAAGTCGATGACCTGTCCACTAAGGGCGCACTATGGATGATGGTGTTCAGACACCAAATAGTAGAGGAAGCGGTCTCCAATTTTGGGAACAATGCCTAGGTGTTGTCCAATGTCTAACTGAACCCTTCTATCTTTAATATTAAGGGCCAACTGATGATGATGAGGAGGACTCCAATGATGTTGATCCCTCTGGAGCTGGATTGCCTAACTCTACGGCTTCTGACAATGCAGCTCCCCTTGACCAGACCTCAGCTTACCCTGCTGGGGTATCAGTCGCGTGCGATGTTCTCCCGAGATTTCGGGTGGCAAATCATGAACTATTTACTTCATTTCCTTTTTGATTTATTTTTTTTATAGATGATACTTAGGTGTCCTATCCCTTGGATCATTAAGCAATGTAATGAACGACCTAAGGGGTCTATCCCTTAGGCTCATCATTTTGAAGTGACCACTCAAGGGGTCTATCCTTGGGGTTGATTTTTATAAATAGAACTATTTTTTTTTCTTTATCTTCCTTAAACACTTTAATAGCTTAATTTTTTTATATATCTCCCCAATGGGGTCGTGTGTTCCTCGAGGGTTTATCCCTCAAATGTTAATTTGGTGGGTTTACCCTTTGGCTCCTTATATACACTTATTTAGACTTACTTCTAGCTGACCCAATTAGGGTCAATTCTACCAACAAAGTCTATATTCTTGTGTCATCAAGATAGCTAACCCTGTTAGCCCCTTCAGTGATTTTTATTTAACCATTGGTATTTGGGTCGTCCATATTTGATTGCTATATTTATTTGTTAACGTAATCATTACAACTTGCTGACCTTAAGGTCATTCATGTGTTTGTAAGGGTGGTCTTTGGACCATGCTCCTTCTTAGGTAGGACTATCTTTGGATCATTTCAATTAGTAACATAAAAACTGGCATTTCATGAAAAACTTCATTTTATTTATGATGCCAGGATTAGTAGGTGCACCCAGACATCCCAACTAGGTTGGCACCCCCTTAGCACCCTCATCATTTGCCTGAACTTATTATTAATAAGCAAATATATCATCTAAAATAGTAAGAAAACAAGACGCAATAGAAAAACAAACTAAGGATAAAACAACTTCAAGTGCTCTACGTTCTACACATGGGGGAGGGTCTTTCCTCTAGCATCCCCCAAGTGATATGAGCCGAGCCCCAAGACTTTGAATACCTTGTATGGGCCCTCCCATTTGGGTTGTAGCTTTCCTACCCCTACATTTCCCTTTGTCAACTTCGCTTTCTTTAGAACAAGGTTGCCCTCATTGAATGAATTGAGCTTTACTTTCTTATCATGGTACCTAGCCACCTTTTGCCTATAGGATGCAATTCTAGCATAAGCCAGGTCACTTGTACTCTACCTTATTGTTAGAGTTGGTAAATTTAAGCCTCACAACATATTTGATAATGACCTGGAGGGGTCCTTTGATTACAATGTTGACCTTTGATCCCTCTTCACATTCTGCACCATCAACCCATATTTCCCATTTCTTTAGCAGGGAAATCCCTTCTCTTTATAAAGGTGTAAGTTCATCCATGAAGTTATCCAAAGCCTAGGATTTCATAGCTTTCTTAGGTTCATAAGTGACTCCCAAAGAGCTAATTTTTATTGCCCATTCTGATACCCTTCCTGAAGTTTTTGACTTTTGGAGAATCTTCCTAAGAGGGAGATTTGTTCTTACTACTATCGAGTGTGCCTCAAAATAATGCCTTAAATTTTGAGTGGCTATGAATAATGCCAAGGCATGCTTCTCCAACTTGGGATACCTTAACTCTGCATCATATAAGACCTTGTTAACTCGCCTGCCTCTTTTCTAACTAGAACTACCGCTACTGCATCCTCTATTGTGGATAAATAGAGCTCGAGATCTTCCCTTGGGATGGGATGGCTAAGTAAGGGAGGGGAGGTCCAAAACTTCTTCAAGCTTTTGAAGGATTACTGGCATTCATCCATTCATTGGAATTGCTTGAGACCCTTTAGGGTCTTGGGGAAGGGTTGACACCTTCTAGCTGAACATGAAATAAACCTACCAAGGGCTGTTATTCTCCCATTCAACCTCTAGACCTCCTTTATGTTCTAAGGTGGCTTCACTTCCATAATGGATTTTATTTGCTCAGAATTTGCCTTAATGCCCCTCAGTGATAGCATATACACTATAAACTTCCTCGCCGGTACACCAAACACACACTTTTCGGGTTCAACTTCAAGTTGTATTTTTGCAATATCCCCAGAATGGTTTATAGGTCATTTGTATGACCTCCATCTTATTTACTTTTGATGATCATGTCATCTACATACACCTCTATGGTCTTCCCTAAACATAGCATTTACCATCCTTTGATATATAGCCCCTGCATTCTTCAACCCAAAAGGTATCCTTTTATAGCAGTACATTCTCATGTTAGTGATGAAAGAGGTATTCTCCTTATCTTGAGGGTGCATATGGATTTTGAAATACCCCGACCTAGCATCTAAAAATGTGTATAGCTCATGTCCCATCATTGAATCCACCAATTGGTCTATGCTAGGTAAGGGATACAGTTCCTTCAAGTAAGCCTTATTCAAATTTGTTAAGTCCACACATATGCGGTATAACTCGTTAAGCTTCTTTACTAGGACTACATTGGCAAACCATTTAAGATAATGTATCTCTCAGATTACCCCTTCCTTTAATAGCTTACCCACTTCTGCTGCAATAGCTGCCTATTTTTCTGAAGAATTTTTTCTCTTCCTTTGAGTAATGGGCTTAATAGAGCTATTAATGTTGAGTCGATGTGTCATAACCTTTGGGTTGACCCCATAAGATCATCTACATCCCATGCAAATGAATTAAGGTTCTCCTACAAGGTTTTAATCTCCATCTATTATAATCTATTTCACCTTTCACTTGAATTTCTACCTGAGGCATAAGTGTTTTCTGTACCTCCCCCCTTTGGTTTTAGGAAGTCCAGCCTCATAAGGCTCTCTATATCAAGGTGCACCACCTTGAAGACCCCCTTTAGGGCATTAAAGTAGGTTTGATGAGCCATTTCTTGAAATCCTCTGACCCCTGCTACGCCGCTAATGGTGGGAATCTTCAAAGCAAGATGATATATGCTCGGTATGGCCCTTGTGGCGTAAAGATACAGTTGTCCCAATAGAATGCAATATGGAAAGATGATATCTGCTACCGTAAACTCCACACCAACCTCCCTAGTAATGTCATCATCTCCTAGCTCCTCTAGTTGGATCTAGAAATTGTTGATCCTAACCAAAGGTGTAGCTACATGCTTTATGTCTCTCACATTTAAATTCATCTTTCTAAAGTATTCCATTGTTATCATATTGGTAGAGCTACCATCGTCAACCATTACCCTTTTGAATATGAAGTGATTGACGTACCCTTGGATCATTAGGGAATCATTATGAGGATGTATTACATGTTTGCCATCCTCTAGGCCAAAACTTAGTGAATAAAGGGTCAAAGGGTGTGTGAGGTGTTGAGTCGGGGGCTCTTTCTTCTACAGGATTGCACATAGGTCCCTTGTTTCCCTTTTCCTCTGAGTTGAGCTATCGTCTGATGAGCTCCCCCATATAATTATGTATATATTCCCTTCTACCTATCGACCCCCCTGCCAAGGATGATCATCTTATCTAGGTTGGTCCTCCCTCCTATCATCATGTCTATCATTCGGTCGGTGATCTCTCTTAGTGGGTCCTGTGGTTGACACCCCCCTCTCCCGAACGTGCCTTATTATACCTGGCACTCCTCTTTGCACTATCCTTTCAATATCATCCTTTAAGTGTTTGCATTCTTCATTATCGTTCCCCTTATCCTAGTGGAACTCATAGTGTTTGTTTAGGTCCCTTTTTTATTGGGAAGAGTCACTCATCTTTGGGGGCCATCTTACATCCTCCTCACTCTTCTTCATCCACACTAGCACATCTCTTCTCAAAGTGGTAAGGGGCGTGTATGGGTTGTGCCTATCATACCCGAACCTTTGACCTTCCTTTTCCTTCTTCATGGAACTGCTGCTACTCCTCTCTTCTATTTTTTCTTCTATTTTTTAGCAGCTGGGGAGGTAAGTGCTTGGACCCTAATTGCCAAGCTCTGGAGACCATCTTCTATCCTTATTTGACTCTTTACTATCCCTATTACTATTTCCTTCAAAATATACTAACAAATAGCAACTGAAAGTATATGAGCTATCGTAGCACAGGATGAGAACCCAAGGTCATCTCCCAAGGATCTTTTAAATTTACTAAGCTTTATTAATTTGTTTTTTTTAAGTGCAAGTAAAAGTAAAAAGGATTTGGGTTCGATTTGAAAAGCATATTAAATAAGTACATTAAAAGCAAATAAACAATGAATATGAGTATGCAATGATATGAAGATGTTTAGAGAAATTGACAATCCATAGTCTATCCTTTATGATATTAAACTGTTAATTTTATTAATTAAGTTTAACTATCCAATGTTTAATACAATCATTCAACTAGATCTTACCCTAGTCTAGCTAACACATTCATAGTTATAATCTGGAGAAAATATGCATCAATCAAAGGATTTAAGACTAAAACTTATGAACCTAATTTGTTTTAGAATCCTAATTGAATAGTTTCAGGTTTAGATTTCCACACTCGCCCCATCATCCAAACCCTAATTAAACTAATTGGTGATCAAATAATTTATTTATAATCGTTAATTTAATTCAATTAAGCAAAAGTTAAACATAATAATAAAACTTACAACTATTAATCATTTCAAGACTATTTCATACTTCAATCTTTAGACAAAAATGAATTTAGTTCATGATTAATTTAGAACTCAACAAACTCATAATAATTCTTAAAAAAAAAATCATGCTTAATACCATAACGCAAAGAAAACTCAGCATTAAAGCAATTAAAGTTAAAAAAAAAAACTCAATTAAAAGTAGAAAAATCCAATCTCATTGGAGAAATTCAACCTCAGTCTTTAACAAGAACCAAATTTGATGAAATACTAAAAGACAAACAATGAAAACGAAGGAAGTAAAATTTAAACAGCAATTCCAATTAGTAGGTTGAATCACAAAGAGTTTATTCTACAATTAATGGTTGGTAGTTCATTTTAGAATGGCCAAATAAACCCTGTCAAATTATAAATATGACACTTCCTCTACCTTCTGACTAAATCGTTCTAAATACTACCTCAAGGTCTCCTTGGGCCTTTGTCTCATCGTCAAAAGGTCAGTAGAATGCTTTGGTCTTGTCCTCAGTGGCATAAACCTGATCTGAAAGCGATTTGACAGCTGTTTAAAGGAAGATATGAACTTTTGAGGCTACTTATTATACCATTCAGAGTCCACTATAGCTAGGGTCACTAAGAAGAGGTGAGATAGGATGTGGTCCTGGTATGCTTGTGAGTGAATCTCTGTCTTGAATTTGTTAACATGTGCTCGATAGCAGGATTTCCCATATTAGTTGTCCAACCTCTAAGGCTTTTCGAAACCTGGTGAATAGTCTTTCATCAGTATTGCATCAACTAGGGGTGATTGTTCAGGTAGATCTATGTCTAGATTAGCACCTTATATCCCCGTATTGTTTAGCATCGCTTTCATTTCCTGGGCAATATCCACCTCTGTGGTTGTCTTTCCTAGCACATTCTCCGTGACATCTTCTGCCTGATTTCTAGCTTTTGAGGTCGCCTCTTGTCCCTGGGGTAGGGCGAGGACATTCTGGCCTTCGCCGACTCTTTTTGGTCTTACACTATGTGCTTGAGAAAGTTGTTGGACTTGCTATTGCAAAGCTGTCACTTGCTTCTGCAATTCCACATAGTTGTTATACATGCCCTTCATGGCCACAGGTTTGTGGAAATCTGGGGTAGGACTCAGGTGGAGACTAGTTATTCCTCTCTATACCTGAGGTATTCCATATCTAGGTGCTCCTGGAGCACCCTGTCCCTAGGTAAAATTCTGAGGCCCAGGCGCATTCCCTACTAAAGCGATGCTAGCAGTTGGGGGTGTATTGTTCCCCGCTGGGATGACCCTGGTTGCCTGACGTGTTGGGACAAAGGGGCTCTTCCATGTTCATCCTTGATTCCTTTGGGAACAACTCTAATCCACGATTCAGATCAAAATTCCTTATCGAGTTTGCCATAATTGTTCAACTGATAAGGATGAAAACTAAATATATGTCAACGCTCACCGTGCCAATGTTATCTCAAGGCTCAAGTTCACCCCTCAAGATGATTTGTAGTCCACAGTCTGAACTCCTGGTAAGACCCTGAGAACACATAAGAAGGCATGGGGTGATGTCTAAGGGCAACTACTTTGATGCCGAAGTCAATAGGCTAGTAGAGAGAGAGAGAGAGAGATTAGAATCATTAACCTTTCGCCAGTGAAGGCACCGGGTATATATAGTCAACTCTTATGCAACCTTATCCCTATAGTTTAGAGGAGATAAGCTTCTGCCCCTAAAATCTCAGAACAGTACTATGTGTGATACCAATCCCTTACTATGCTATACGAAACAAGGACTCTTCTGCAACTTATTCGTTTGGACGACTCGTTAACTACAGCACGATCCCCCAGTTTAGGATGACCTCCAACTTTTTATTAGTAGTCCAGTACGTCTTCCCAAGAGGTCCCTGCCAAGGTCTCATTCGTATGTATATATATAAGCATCAAGACCTCGCATCCTTAATTAGCATTGGTGACCCCAGAGATCGTCTGGGTGAACTCTGGGTGAACTCTTTATGCGGGTGA
>CAOJBK014154100.1:0-20302 GCA_948294925.1 Codiaeum variegatum | reverse complement strand
ATTTATTTCTTCTAGAGGATCTTGAACTTCATGTTGGCTACCCTGAAGGCTTGGTGGAGCCTTCATAACATCTTCAACCTTTAACTCTTTAAAATCCTCAGCATATTCTTCTTCCTCAATGATCTCTATACCACACACTTTCAAATCTTTCTTAGTAGTTTTATTCACTGTCTGTTGCATCAGAAGCTTATGAATGACAGATGTAGCTACTATCAACTCTTCTTTGGTATGACTAATCATTAATTTTTTCAATTATAAGACCCTCCATCAGCCACTTAGAGTGAGGTATGATAGATTTCTCTTTATAAATTAGATCCAAATGTTCTTAGACTTATCTCTCCATGCCATGCTTTGAAAATAGGTATTTTTGGATCTCCACTCCTTTTTCTTCCAAAAAATTTCAAAGGACCCAATTCCACATCATAGAACTTGACTTCTAAATGCTCATCTCATATTGTAAATGGCTTGTTGTTGGCCCAAACCAATTCAACGTCATTACCCTTCCAAAAGAGCAAAAATTGATGTAAGGAAGATGGCATACACCAGTTAGCATAAATTCAATCTCTCCCAAGTAACTTTGCCTATAAAAGCTAAAATAATAGTATCAGTAGAAATTAAATCTTCCATGTTCTTTCCAAGAGAACTTAAAAGCCTAAGATGAATAACATTAACAATTGAACTATTATCCACCAAGATTTTAGAGAATGATTTGCTGTTCAAGTAAGCCTTTATGTACAGAGGATTTGTGCATGGTCAACACCACAAAAGGCTTCTTAAGAATGACTTTTTTAGCTTGATTTATCCAAGTGTCCTGAATTACCACACCACTTGGATGATTATCATCTAATGAATCTGAAAGTTTTACTCCCCAAGTGTCAAAGAACTCTACTTCCTCAGCATCCTGCATCATGAACTCCTGGGGAAGCATAACTAAGGTGGTTGCATATCCCAGGGACAAAGGTTCTCCATCAGCATCAATCTTTATGTCCTATTCAATCTCTAAAGATTCATCAAGATCTTTCTCATAACTAGAATTACTGAAATAGGGATCCTCAAGGGCCTTTCTATTAAATTTTAATTTTTTGCTAAGGATTTCCTGATGCATCACTTGGCTTTGATTTTTTTTTCTTCCTTCTCCCTTCTTTTAGTAGCCCTTCACCTCTGAAGTCTCTTCTTTGGGTATGAGTCAGGAGCTGAGGAAATTTTCTGTGCTGCACCAGGTGCTACTATATACTTGGCTATACAGACTTTGGTACCACAAACCTTGGTTATTTTTTGTTGAACCTTGGGGCTATCACATCATCACCTTTCCTATAATTATTTGAGACACTCCAATAGGTATTAGTATTATAAAAATATTTTTGCTTTTTAATTATGAAATTTCAATGTTGGCTTGAGGAATTACACCTTGAGGTTGACCTCCAGTTACCACCATGGCGATTGCCTTGTTTTCAATTATTAAAGGATTTTTTTAAGATAACATTGCTTTCTATTTACTGTCCAGCCACCTTCCTTAAAGTCATCTCTCCAACCAGTAGGTTTTATTGATTCTCTGAGGATTTTTATTGATGCAAGTGTGCTATATTTCACCAGGAAGTCAAATTTGCCAGAGAGTTGGCTAAGGGTGTCCTAATTCTTATCCTTTTCCTTAAGCTTATTTTTACATCCAAAAAATCTCTAAGATCAGTGTCAATTATGTTGATGGAAGAAATCGGTGGGAATGGTTCTTCCTCAATCAACATGGAATCTTTTTTTCTCTGGGAATTTCATCACTCCCTTATTGATTCGATCCTATACCACATTTTTAAACACCCAACAAGAATTAGTAGAATGGTTTTAAGAATTGTGATACTTATAATACTCTTTTCCCTCTAGTTCCTCCTTTGTTGGAAGCTTGTGTCAGGCGAAAGCTTGATGAATTTCTCCTTGAGGAGAATGTCAAATATTTGATTGGTTTTGGATATCTCAAAGGTGTATTGTATCTAGAATTTGAGCATTGGGATTTTTCTTCACTTCTGGGGATTTCTTCTCCAACAATGGGAAAACACAAGGCCTAATATTTGCAAGGTCAGCAACAGTAAACTCAGCATCGGAAACTTCTTGAAAATAAGTTCCCTTTGAGGATTTTCTCCTTTGATTCTCCTCCCTCAACAATTCTTCATATTCACTAACTTTAGCACTAAGCTCATAAAAGTCTCAAAATTCCATACATTGAAACTTCTTCCTCAGCTCGATATCAATACCCCTTTGAGCCATCTTGAGATACTCAGATTCTGATAAGAGGATTTTGCACCTATTCCTCATCCTCTTGAATCATGCAATGAATATATAAGCCATTTCCCCAACTCTTTAAGTCACTATAGATAATTAAGCTATGCAAACCTCTTATTCAGCCTTGAAGAACTGGGTGTGGAACTGGCACTCCATCTATTGTCATGTAAAAATATAATTCCTTGAGAGTGTAGCATACTAAGTGAAAGCAGTACCAGTTAGACTATTAGGAAATAATCATAACTTTAAATTGGAAAAAATTTTATAATTTGCCAATTCACCACAATGAATGGTAAAATGGGCAATATGTTCAAGTGTGAATTATCCCTCTTCCCTAGAGAATAAAGAAAACTTAGAAACACGATAACCCCTTGGGTAAGGATTATCTCTGTCAATCATATTAGGATACAACTTATGAAATTCAGGTCGGCCTACTTGACGAAGACCAATACCATACAACTCATGTACCACATCATGTACAACATCTAAATCAACTCCTCCCATCCTTGAAAATTGATGAGGTGGCACATAGGCCTGAAGAACTATAATATACCCCTGAGGAAGGTTGCCTCCATGCCACTGTTCTCCTATTCGTAGATCCCAGGCTGGTAAGTAGGAGTAGTTATATAAAATTTTTTTTGTTAGGCTTATTATTATTAGTAACATTAATATTATGGCTACTAGAGCCGATAGGATTATTGGTCTTAGTAGTTCCAACCTCTTCACTCTTGTGAGGAGGTTTGTACCTATCATTAGTGGCCAAAGGAAATCCTGAGGAAACTCTTATGCAATTAGCAGTTTCTTCTTCGGCCACTGATTTTAAGGTGTTTTCCCATTTTGATGTTTGATCAATATTTTTAGAAATAGATTACATTAATTCAACCATAATTTTTTCAAAATTACCAAAAGTATCAAAAATTATATTGTTGGCTTATTTTATTAAACTCACTACCTGAGGAATTATCTCTTGCAATGCTTTGAATTTGTCAAAATTCTGCGAACCAGTATTCTCACCAGCATTTTCGATCATTTTCAAGCTACCATCCCTCCTCTGATCGGTAAGAGATTTTTCCATGCTTCGGCTTTGAGGAGACAAAACTTCTTCAGAATGTTCATCACCTGATTCTTCAGGCATTTTGTTGGGTGATGTTCCAACATTAAGAGTTTCTTTTCTATTACATAATTTTGTCATAGTGAAATGATGGTCCCACTGAGTATGCCAAAAAGATTGTTACATTTATTTTTCAAACTTATGAGAATGCAGAGGAGAATTTCCTTAATTATATAAATATTGACTTCTAATCAAACGTAGTGAATTTCCAAACTCGTTTACCACAATTTGTTTGGATTTCACGAATTTAGATTGCAAAAATAAAAAAGAACTTATAATTGAAGTGTGAAAAGTTTATTGTATTGATTCACTGAAAAATCATGATTACAGTAAATTAAGAACACTAAGGAAGGAACAGTAAAATGAAAATTATGCTTGATGAAATGATAAAATTTAAACTAGAAATTGTAAGTTTGAAGTTGATAATTGATTTAGTTATTGATTGATTATGTTGATTGGATGATTGTGTGTGTTTTGTTTGATATACTACTATGCTTTTATAACTCTGAGGAACCACTCCTTCAGCTAGTACGTGAAAAGCCAAGAGTGATTCTGAGGAAGTTATTGTATGTTACATGCCTTTGTGTGCAAGTCTTTGATTCTAGAATTCTCCAATGATTTGATGGTGAGTCACTAATCTTATGGGCATCTCAATTGGGCTTAGTAATTTCTTGGGTCATTTAATCCAAAAATTAAACTCTTTTGGGCCTTTAACTAATTAAGTCAATTGATTAAGGAAATGACAATTGGAATATAAATTCTCTTTTTTTTTTCTCATTCCCACATCTCCTTTAAGTTTTGAAATCCAACAATATTTTAAATTTCTTACCAACTTTTCATTCCAATTTCCATGCCTTTTTTTCAACTAAATAAGACAAATTTTGGGATAAAATTTTATTTCCATTCTCATTTCATTATTCCAATTTACCAAATAAGTTCTAAGTGTTTGTTTACACCCTACTCATTATGGGCCTAAGAAGTTCTGATTAGGGCTTCAAACTTGAAATTGAAGATATAGAGTTTAGGCCTCTCCATCTTCCCATGATTGTGGCCCAAGAGGCTGCAACCGCCTCAGGTACTATTTTGGCCGAAAATTCCCTTGGGGAGGTCACTATAAATAGTAAATGACTTAGATACCTAGGGTATCTGACATCACTCACTCCAAGACAACAACTTACTCTTAGCATTTACTTTCAATTCGGAGCTAGACTGAGTGATGACAGAAACTGCCTTTATCTCGCAAATCCACGGTTGATGGTCATCGGCTTAAATACTAGACCCTACGTGAGACCGATGATGACCTTCTACATCTAGACAATGGTAGTTACGATATACAAGCTTAGCCCCCTGTTCGGACGACATTAACAGCCCTCGGCCTACATATAGAAGCTTGGTCAGGGTTTTATCTTTACTGTTTAATTTTCCTTAGGTTGTTTGAATTCCTAAATTGTAATTGCACTCTTTCCTTTTAATAACATATATAAAAATTCCTGAAAAATAGTTATTATTATTTATTGCTTGCAAACATTTGTACTGTAGTCATTTATAAAATGGAAACCCACTTTAAAATAATCAAAAGTCTTTGTGGTCAAGCCCATCGGTCTTGAACATCTTTTTGGCATGCCCTGTGGGACCTTTTCCTAAGATAAAAAAATATGACTTATGGTATTAATGAAACTACTACATCTAAGGGTTCTAAGAATGGCCTAAAAAGGGCCAAGATGGCTTGGTAATAGACCCTCATAGGGAGGAAGTTTAAACTGAGGGATCCACCACTAGGCATGATCCTGAAAACCTTGGTAATGTGCCCGAGAGAACTGATACTTTATTTGATAAAATTTCTCGTTCTCCTCTAAGGACAAATGCTAAGGCCATCAAGACTATCATTAACCTAGCCTATAACAAGGATCTTATACCTCCTCGGCCAATGATACTTAGTACAATCGAAATTATGGCCCTCGGGAACACTGTTGCACAAGCCAACCATGATATGTTCACTGGACTTATGAACCAACTTGGTTGAATTCTAAAACCCTTCATTGAGAAAAAATAAGTTGTCCAAAGATAAGATCAGGGACTTGGCATAAGATTTTAGTTCCTTGGTCAATAATTTGACCAATATTTTAAATGGCTGACGAGACGCCATAGCCAATAGATATGGAATGGGACATGTTCCAAGACAACATCAGGGGACACATAATAAGAGGAATGAACCACGACTACATCCCCAATATGAGATAGCAAGAGAAGGTGAGGCCATTGGTAACAAGCAACTAAAGCCACTGGAACCCGTAAAAAATAATCAAGGGGACATGTATCCTCAGAAGTATGATGCATATGAAACATTTCAACATTGCTAGTTGCAGTGTTTTAAAAACCGGACAGGTCATCGAACTGGCGAAGAGAACGATTAATGGTTTAACCGGTCCAACTGGTTTAATCGTCGATCCAACCATTTTAAAAATATATATAATTTTTATTAATTATATATAATATAATTTTTAAAATGTTTAATTTTGTGCTAAATCTTAAAGTATAGCACAATCATATAAAATGTTATATTTTTAAAGATAAAAAATTAATATTTTCATGTAAGGTTTTATTTTCTTTTTCTTTTTTTTTTTTTATGGATCTTTTAAGATTTTTTTTTAAAAAAAAAAATTTATAAAATCCAGTCCAATCCGGTTTAATGACTTCTAGTTTTTTGTCTGGTTCGATCAGTTTTATCTGGTTCTGTTCGGTCCAACTACAAATCCAGTTTTTAGGAAGTGATCGGACCGATTAGACCTCTGGTTTTCGGTTGAATAGGCCGGTTCAACCCAATTTTTAAAACACTGGCCAATTATACATGGCAATCAATTAAATGATGATGACTTCGCCAGAGATTACAGTAGTTTGGGATTCAGATTAATAAATAACCCAAGGAATAATATGGGATCCCATATCCCGAGTGGGTGAACGACATGTATCCCTTTCCATGAGGGTACAAAACTACAAAATTTACCTTGTTTTTTGGGGAAGAGAATGTGAATACCAGAGAACACATTTCTCAATTCATAATTCAATGTAGGGAAGTATTAGGTAAGGGTTTTCAGAAGAGATTGTTCGGCCTATCCCTAACTAAGACTGCTTTTAAGTGGTACACAATATTGAGGCTGAACTCAATACAAAGTAGGGAAGATATGACAAGGGCTTTCACATAAGAATTCTACTACTCTAAACCAATGGTCACTCTAGCCGATTTTGATAAGATTGTACAGTACCCTAGAGAGTCTGTTGATAAGTATATCTCTCGATTTAGGTGACTGAAAACATAATGCTTGACTGCAATGGATGAGCAGGAGTCGGTGGCACTAGCATTTGGGGGTATGAACATGACCCTAAGGGAGTACTTCCAATGTATCAGATTCTGTGATTTTTATGATCTTATTAACTGAGTTACTAGCTTTGAATGGCTCTTAAAGGAAAAACAGAGGAAGAAAACTTCGTCTAGGGATCTTATTTCAAAGATTAAGTGGCCCTCACTACCCCCCAGGACATCTTGGATTCAAATGATGAAATGGAAGAGGTATGCATAGTAGAGTTAAAAACTAGCAAGTTATATGAATATGACAAGCTAAAAAAGCCTCTTCCTATACCTAAAAAGAAGGCCGAGATAAACAAGATAGCTAAAGAATACTCCTTTGACATTGCAAAGGCAGAGGAAATATTTGATGCCTTGTTGAAGGATAGGCAGATCGAGCTAAGTGTTGGACATATCATACCACTACCTAACGATCAACCGAAGATGTATTACAAATGGCATAATTCAAAGCATCATTATACTAAAAATTGTCTCAGTTTCAATAATGCTATCTAGAAGGCAATTGAAGATAGCTGATTGAAGTTTCCTTCGAAGAACAAGCATTAGGCTATTGAAACAACCCCATTCATGAATTAAAAAGCAATGTGGATAAATATAAGGATGATAATTGTAACCTCATTCAATCTAGGCTATCAAAAATCTAATTACTAATTACACTTGAGGGAGAAAGTGGATCTATCAGAAGAGGAAAAATGGAAATAGCCAATGCAATATAATACGATCGATGTTTTCCTTAAGTGTCCAAACCGCATGTCTAAATTTGAGATCATCCCTAAAAGAAAACACTAAAGTTCAGACATTGAGTCTGAAAATGGCTGGAATTGGCTAGTGGATAAGGAAGGAAACTTGTTCACAAGCGGCTTCAGTTCCTTAATGAAAAACATACAAATGATCTGCCTAGAAGTTATGCAGAAATGATAAAAACTCAACCAAAAGCCAAAACTCAGCCTGAAAACTTTCAAACCATCCCCAACTAAACCAAAGCAGTGGGAGTAGCATGAGCCTAAGAAAAGGGCGAGTTTGTTCATTAGAATTCAACATCCTAAGAATAGGGAGAGAGAGAGCTCACTCGAACACAAAAATGTAGGATCTAGAGACAACAACAGGCTACTAGACTTGAACAAGAAGCGTGGTGAGACCCGGAGAAGAAGGAGCTCTTAGCTAGAAAAGAGAATGCTCGGTTAAAAGAAGAATAATATTGAGAAGCATGAGAGTAGAAAGTTAAAGAAAGAAAAAGGTGGCTAGCTCAGAATGACAAACCATATGAATAGGTGAAAACTAGGTTAGAAAAAAGGAATAAGATTATCCTTAAGGAATTTGACGACTGAGCTGAAGGGGATGAAGAGAAAATCATGGCACTTAGTATAAAACTCTGGGTGCAAAGTAATAGGAAAGTAGAAGAAAAAGAAAAGGTTTTAGTTAACATTAATGGGGCGTAGTATGAGGTATTGCTAAATAGACGCCTAAAAAAAGGGGAAGGATCTGGTCCAATGGTCAAAGTAGTAAATATTGGGATTGTATCAGCCTCACCAATACCTATGGATGATGACATGAGGGTTACCCTCCTTCCAGACACTTTAACCCTTGATGGGGATATGTTGGAGGTTAATCTCACAGATGAAGGAGAAGTGCTACCCCCATCAATCACTATTGAGCATCCCCAACTACGCTAAGTTAATCACATAAGGTGACTATTTGTGAAAGGGGAAGCAAATGGGATATCGGCTAGCAGAATTCTTATAGATAATGGTGTTGGAGTCAACATCTTATCACTGTAAACATTTAAAAGATAGGGACTCAACACCAGTGATCTCAAATGAATTGAGATTTCTCTGTATGACTTTGTGGGGGTGAGAACCTACCAAAAGGTTTTACTATAGTATAATTAAAAGTCGACAGAAAAACTTGACCGATAGGCTTCTATGTAGTCAATGCTCAAGTCAACTACAACTTGCTGCTCAGGCGAGATTGGATCCACAGCAATTTGTGTTTGCCTTCAAGTCTACACCATATGCTCATCATTTTTAGGGGGGAATATGTTGAAATTATACATGCATATCCAAATCTCTTCAGACAGGAGGTTCATATGAATGATGCTTCTTATTACCAACCAAACATATTGGTACCAGCTTTAATGGAACTAAAGAGGAGCTTGGAAAGGAGAATGATCTTGGCCGAGGAAATGTCACGATCTATCTCAGTAGGGCCAAGCAATGGCCATAAAAAATAATGATTTTTATGGATAGTGCAAATCCCAAGATTTCTAAGAGCCAAAACGAAGTCATTAAGAATCTCCAAGGGTTATTTTGGGAGCATATTTGCTCAGATGAATGTATTTATGAAGATGATGAGCAGGATCCTTCAGGGACTCTAAAGTTCGGGGATATCAAAATAGCATAGAAGAAGGTAGATAATGACTTAGTAGAAGTCCAGGACCCCCTCATGGAAATTAACCTCGATAAAGAGGCCAATCTATGGCCAATTTTCATTAGTATAAAACTCAATCAAGAATTTGAAAAGAAGCTGATTGACCAGTTGTTTGAGTATAAGGACTACTTCGAATGGAACTATGATGCAATGCCATGACTATATAGAGAATTGAAAGAATACAAGTTGCTAATCAAACCCAGTTTTCAAGCACCTTATGAGAAGGATGCCAGCTGAGGTTGAAGGATTGATCAAGCAAGAGATCGAGAGATTGTTGGGAGCAGGATTCATAAGGCCAGTAGTTTATGTTGAATGGATATCCAACATCATTCCAGTTATCAAGAAAAATGGTAAGCTGAGGATCTGTGTAGATTTCAGAAATTTGAACACAGTTATGCCAAAAGATGAGTGCCCGGTGCCAGTTGCCGATATTCTTATAGACTCGATAGTAGGAAATCCAATTTTAAGCTTCATGGATGGTCATTCAAGGTAC
The DNA here is from genome assembly GCA_948294925.1 of Codiaeum variegatum. Classification (NCBI taxonomy): domain Eukaryota; kingdom Viridiplantae; phylum Streptophyta; class Magnoliopsida; order Malpighiales; family Euphorbiaceae; genus Codiaeum; species Codiaeum variegatum. The sequence goes on along the minus strand of CAOJBK014154100.1, from coordinate 10,636 downwards.
AATAAGATCAAAATATCCAAAGAAGGTGTACACAAGATGACATTTAGATGTCCTTGGCTGATTTGTGCTTATAAATGGGTAGTAATGCCTTTCGCTCCTAAGAATGCTGGAGAAACTTATCAGAGGGCAATGACTGCTATTTTCCATAATTTCCTGGGGAAATTTAAAGAAGTCTAATGTAGTGGTGAAATTTGAGCAAGAAGAGTAACATCTGGCCAATTTAAGGAAAACATTTTTATCGAATAAGGGAATACAAGTTAAAGATGAACCCTTTGAAATATGCATTTGGGGTATCATCCAGAAATTTCCTTAGGATTATGGTCCATCAACTCGGTGTAGAAGTGGATAGGAACAAGACTAAAGCCATAATTGAAGTAACTGCACCACCAAATAAGAAAGAACTGCAAAGGCTCATCGGTCAAATAAATTTCCTAAGGAGGTTTATAGCTAATACAGCTGGGAGACTTCGGCCATGGAGGCTACTCCTAAAATCCAATAACGTTGAAGATTTCATATGGACCAAAAAACACTAGAAGGTATTCAAAGAATTGAAGAGGTACCTTACCAAGCCTCCAATCATGACACCTCCAAGATCTAAAGAGCCATTAATTCTATGTATCTTGACCTCAGAAGACACAATCGATAGCATGTTAACCTAGAATCAAAGGGGATTTGAGAGAGGTATTTACTATCTTAGCCGAACCTTAACTGATGTAGAATGGAGATACATGCCTATTGAAATGCTTGGATTGACATTGTACCTTTCATGCATCAAACTCAGATACTACATGCTATTAGTGGTAGTAATGGTGGTTGACGACCGTCGGCCTACATACAGAAGCTCGGCCAGAGTTTTATCTTTACTATTTAACTTTCCTTTTGTTATTTGAATTCCTAAATTGTAATATTACTCTTTCCTTTAAAGAATATATATATATATATATTCCTAAAAAATAATAATTATTATTTGTTGTTTGCAAACATTCATGCCCATCAGAATTTTTAAATCGGCAATCCACTTTAAAATAATCAAAAGTTTTGTGGCTGAGCCATCAGTCTTAAATAGTATTTTTTCAGTTGTAGTTATTCTTGATCGTTAGTTGGATGACTTTTTCTGTGGGATAAATTTGATTTTGTTATAATGAAAGAATTATTTGAGAGAATATTTTTTGTTTCATTAACATTGCTACTAAGTAGCTTTTATATACAAAATCAGCTACACTATTAGTCATTAGTTTGTTACTTTACACATGTGCAAGACTAACAAACACTAAACATAACTAAATAATAAGGGATAATAAATTATAATAATGTCCCTGCTTATCCAAGTTCAATTTCTCTTTCACACTCCCCCTCAAGATGTGCATATATGTTAATGATGCTTATCTTGCTCAATAAAGAATTGAACCTTCTTGGATGTAATGACTTGGTTAATAGGTCTTCCACCTGATCTTTTGTGCTGACATGATTTAACTTGATTTCTCATTTAACCACCTTTTCCCTTACCAAGTGGTAGTCCATCTTTAAATGTTTTGTCCTCTCATGAAAGATAAGATTTTTAGCAATATGGATGGCTGATGTATTATCATAATATAACACTGCAGGATGTGTTACTTCTTAATGGAAATCTTTCAAAAGTTGAGTTAACCATGTCAATTCACTGCTTGTTGCTGCCATGGATCTATACTCAGCTTCTGCTGAGCTTCTAGAGACAATAGTCTGCCTTTTGGACCTCCAACTAGCTAGAGAGCTTCCAATAAACACACAGTAACCTGTAAGAGATCTTCTAGTCTCTTTACAACCACCCTAATCACTATCATAGTGAGCAATCAATTCAAGTTGAGATTGAGAAGAGAAGAAAATACCTTGACCAGGTGTCGCTTTCAAGTATGTGACAACTTTATGTGTAGCATTTAAATGTATCTGACTTGGTTTATCTATAAATTGAGTGAGTATGATATGTCAGGTATAGTTAGGGTAAGATACATCAGTCTACCTACCAATTTTCTATAAGTTATTGGATCCTGCAGAATAGCTTTATCATCATGCATCAATTGATGATTAACATCCATAGGAATAGAAGCAGGTTTAGATGGAAGGAGACCATATTCTTCTATTAATTCTAAAGCATATTTTCTCTATAAAAGAGAAATACCTTCTGGTTTCCTTGCTATTTCAAGACCTAAGAAATATCTAAGCTTTCTAAGATCTTTAATCTTGAAATTTTCTTCCAGCAACCTTTTCAAATCACTAATCAACACCCTATTGCTTCTAGCAACAGCAATGTCATCCACATGAACAAGAACTACAATAAAACCATTCTTTGTCTTCTTTGTAAATAAAGAATAGTATGCTTAGGATTGAACATAACCATGTTTGATTAAACAGCTAGTGAACTTAGAGTTCCACTATCTAGAGGCTTGTTTAAGCCTATATAATGACTTTTTTAATTTGGAGAGTAAAGTTTCAGGCTTCACTTTATGTCTAGGCATATCATATTGTGAAGAAATCAAATGTTGAACCTAATGCTCCCCCTCAAGCTGATAGCCTTTAGGAATCTACATATAAACTTCTTCAATCAAATCCCCGGGCAGAAATGCATTGCTCACATCAAACTGAGCAAGTTTCTAGCCATACATTATTACCAAAGCCAATAAAACTCTAATAGTGGAATGCTTGGCAACATGACTGAAAGTATCTTAGTAACCAAACCCCTCAACCTGAGTATAGTCTTTTGTAACCAATTTGGCCTTATATTTATACAAAGTACCATCTAAAAGAAATTTGGTCTCATAGACCCATTTGCAAATAATTGGTACCTTACCTTCAAGAAGTGGAACAATAGTCCAAGTACTGGTATCTTGTAAAGCCTGCAATTCCTCTTTCATTGCCTGTTACCAATGAGGAAACTGAACTACTTACTCAAAGCTAACTGGATCCTGGACAGCATAAATAGATCATACAACTTATGATAGGAAGGAGTTAAAGAAGAGTAAGAAAGATAGTTGGAAATGGGATAAGGCAAAGAGGAAGAAGAAGAAACAAAATTAATAGAAAGATTATGATGATAGTCTATAAGGTAAGTAGGAAGATGCTTTGTCCTAGTGCTTCTTCTTAATTGAGGCTGAGGACAAGAAATAGGCAAATACCGAGAAATAGGTGGTATAACTAGTGGTTCTGGATTAGCATTAGAAATAGAAATAGATAAAGAGGAATAAGAATGAAAAGTAGAAATGGGAAAAGAAACAAAAAAAAGGAATATCATGAGAAGGGACAACATGTAAAACTAAAGAAGAATCTATAGAAGGAGGATTTGAAATACAAGAAAAGGAAGCATAAGGAAAATGAGTTTCACAGAATAAGACATCTCTAGAAAGAAAAGTGGTATGTGTGTGAAGATCATATAGTTTATATCCTTTAACCCTATTAGGATAACCTAGGAAAATACATTGCCTGCCTCTAGGATCAAACTTGGTTCTATAAGAAATAAAATTAGTGGTAAAATAAAGGCAACCAAAGGATTTGAGATTAGCATAAGAAGGAGGATGTTGAAAAAGAACTTCATAAGGAGAAAGATTAGGAAGTTGTGGAGTTGGTGTGTTGTTGATAAGATACAATGTAGTAAGCACAACATCTCCCCTAAACTTAATAGGTAACTGAGCATGAAAGAGTAAAGACCTGGCCACATTAAGAATGTGCTGATGTTTTCTCTCCACTGTCCCATTTTGTTGAGGAGAATAGGCACAGGTTTGTTAGTGAATTATGCCTTTAGAATTAAAGAAAGTAAAAAGGTTGAACTCAATCCCCTGGTCAGTCCTAATAGTTTTGATGGACAAATGAAATTGATTCAAAATGAGATTATAAAAGTATGTTACCCAATAAGCTACTTTTGACTTATGTTTCATAAGGAAAACCCAAGTACACTTAGAGAACTCATCCACAATAGACAAGAAATCATGATTCTTATTAAGACCAGGCTATGCATATGGACCCCACACATCCATATGCACAAGATCAAACAAAGCATTTACAATAGTTGATGAATCAGGAAAAGGCAATCTTTTTTAATTTTGCTTTTGGATAAGTAAAACAAATAGTATCAACGGAAGCACTAGTTTTACAATCAACAATAGGTAAAGTAGGGAAAATTTTAAGTGAAGCATGGCCAAGTCTATGGTGCCAAACTTTAGCAGTTACTGGTTTAACAGAAATAGATGCCACTGAGTGAACAGTAAAAGACTTAAGAGAAGCAAAATCCTGGTAATGCAACAATTGGAAAGGAAAATAAGACAGATGATTCTAGGTAGTAAGTTTGGTAGTGGAGATAAGATTGAATGAAAAGGATGGTATGCAAAGAACATTAGTGGGAATGAGATTATGACTAAGAATAATATTGCTTATATGAGTAACTGTTGCCCTAGTACTATTAGGTAGCTTCACAAAACAGCTAGCAACATGTATCATATAGGTAAGTAAAGTAACTCTACATACTATGTGATCAATTATATCTAGAATCCAGTCATTTTCAAACTGACTTTTTTTTTATGTTATTGCTATAGAAAACAAGTATGGATTGGATGCAAAAAAGACTGAGAATCGATCTATACCTATTGCATTGACTAGATGACCTTTGCCCATACCATCACTGGCATGAACATTACCAGACATAGAGTGTGTAGAGTGTGTGTCAATAAAAGACATTAGTTTGTGAACTTGATCCTGGGACAAATTCAACTGAGGAAGGATACTAAATTGAGCTACAATATGAGATTGTAAACTAGAACCAACTGGTGGTGGTGGCATGGGACCAGTTGATATATGCAAAGGTGGATTAGCCATTAAAGGTGGATTTCCATATGGTAGATAACTAGTATGACAAGCCCAAAAACAATATCTGATCCTCCAAATGCTTGATGTGCTGAAGGTGTAGCTCTTTAGGTCTAGTAAATTTAAAGCTTGAAGGATAACCAATAATCTTGTAACAGTGCTCCTTCAAATTCCCTAGTTTTCCACAATGTAAACAAACCAAATCTTGCTTAGTTTTCCTTACAGCCATGACATGTAAATCATTATGTTGTTGCAACTAGACTTGCAAAGATCTTTGACTTTCTTCTCTAACCACTATGTTATATGCATGATCTATGTTTGGAAAGGGTTGCATAGTGATAATTTGTGTTCTAAGACCAAATTAGGTTTCATTAAGTCCATTAAGAAACTTAAAAACTTGATCATTCTACTGCTGATCAATATAGATTTGAAAACAAGATTGATTACACCTACCACAAGTACAATGAGGAAAAGGCCTAAAACACCTTAATTCCTCCCAAATTACATTCAATTCAGTATAATAGCTATCAACAGTCTTTGTACCTTGTGTAATTAACCCAAGTTGATTCTGTAATTGACATATCCTAGTGTCATTAGGTTGTGAGAACCTTTGATTCAATTTGTCCCAAATTTGCTTTGCTTCTTCCAAATAAAACATTGTTGAAGCTATTGGCTATGAAATTGATCTCAAAAGCCATGAAACTAGCAAGTTATTACATCTTACCCATGGCAAAAACTGAGGATCTTGTGGATGTCGAGGTTTGGGCAAACTTCCATCCAAGAAACCATGTTTGTTTCTGATAGAAACAGCAAGAATAAAAGATCTACGCCAAGAGGCAAAATTAGAAGATGAAGAAAGTTATAGAATTACCAGAATTGAACTCTGTGTTTCAAAATGATGAATGTAGAAAGGTGAGTAAGTATCTTCTGAAATGCTCTATGATCGCGAGACATTTCTAGAAGTTGCAGAAGATTCAACACCATTATTTCCAGTTTTTATTTTCTAGATCATTAGTTTATATACAAAGTCAGCTACACTACTAGTCATTAGTTTGTCACTTTACATGTGCACAAGACTAACAAACACTAAACGGAACTAACTAATAAAGGATAATAAATTACAATAATGTCCCTGCTTATCAAGTTCAATTTCTTTCACATATTCAATTAGTTATTTGAAATTGATTATAGGTGTAGAATTTTAAAATCGATTTGAAGCTTGTAAAAAAAATCGATTTGTTGAATTCATTTATTTTCGTGAACGGACAGCTACCCAAGCAAATTTGAAAATTTTTATTTAAAAAACTCATTTATGGCAACACATTTTCAGCCGCATGTTTTTTATAATTTCATTTCTTAGTTTGTCGTGCTCCCCTCTTAAAACCAAAAACTTAAAAGAGGCCGAAATAAATAAAAACCAAGCCCATACTTCTGCATGGCTGGCCCTGGAGTTTTTAATAATAATAATAATAAAATGATGCTGGCATGAATGACCCATGCAGGAGTGCATGTGATTCGAATGACTTATTTATCCAAGTTGCGGATCCCAACATCGATGTCCTTTACAACATCTCAATCCAATCTTTAACTCAATCAAACTCTTTATGAGTACCAAGAAAAATAAGCTCTAACTCGCCCTTTTTGTTTTTTTAGTAAATTACTATTTAATTTTTATATTATAGTCAGATTCAGTATTTAATTTTTTAATTATAAAAAATAATTTGATAAATTTTTACAATTTAGCTCTATCTAATTATTTAGTCTTTCTATCAAAATTTGCTTTAAATCACTTAAAAATATCAAAATATCCTTTATTTATCATTAAATTTTTAATTTAATATTTATCATTAAATTTTCAATTTAATACAATCAATTTCAATTTATCTCCAATTAAATTTAAAAAAACATCTACTTTTTAATTTCATTATTCATATGTTACCTTTGATCTTAAAACAAAAAAATTCATACTTTGCCTTTCTTTCTTTTTCCTCAATCTCTCTAATTAACTTATAATAAGTTTGGAAGAAAATAAAAATTAAAAGAAAAAAATCTCATTTTTTTTCTCTCTTTGAAACAAACGAAGAGAAGGATATACAGATCATGTAAAATATCAATTTTTCATATTAGGCTTAAAAGAAAATATTTTATTTTTCAAAATACCCTTTCTTGTACTTTTTCATCTTCTTATTAACCTAAGATCGACTCGATATGGTATCAGTACTAATACATTCATGCATCAATATGGTCGACACTAACTAGGGATTCGGGACCCATCATCAAACTGGTTCGACATCAACTAAGGGTTTGGAAGTTAGACCGAGCCTTACGATTCTGTTATTCACTCCCCGAACCATCTGAACTTTCAAAGATTTGGCCTATTAGCTTTCGGGGTTCGAATGTCTGATAGAGACACCTGACTACATCAGTCATCAACTCTCTAATCATGTCACAGTCCCATTAAGGGTACTTGATAGCCTACCCTAAGCAGACACGTGTCCCAGCTATAGGACCACTGTCTTATAAATACTCCTCAAATAGCCTCCATCAGGTACGACTTAACACGCACACACACTAAAAGCCACAGTTCCATTTCTGAGAGCTTTTCTCACAACTCCTTTAAAGTAACTGACTTGACCGTCGGAGGGTTTACACTAAACATCCATCCAGCCACCCCTGACTGTTTCTCTGTCTTTGTAGGTTCATTCAACCTAACTAGAGGAGTCATGTTCAGACTTAGTGGAACCACTCCACGCATCATTTGACGACGTCTGTGGGAAACGTTGACTTTCCTCATTATCATCTTTCAAGATCTACAATAATAGCTCTCAAAATTGAATTTACCCTCAGGGAAATCTACAATGTGGAGGATAGTCCTCCACCTGCCAACACAACTCAAGCAAGAAACACACCTGTGAATACCGTCCTAGCAGTGGGTTGGACAAACTTAGTTGCCTCCCTACAAACTCTTCAAGGCCTTATAGGGCAATCTCAAGTGCCTACCTCCTTAACTCCAGCCCCACAACCTACGTTGCACCTTGCAACCCCAGCTCTGGTGGCTACTTTATAGAGCCTAGTCACTAACCTTGTCCCTTTACTCCTATAACTCTAACACCTAACCCACCAACCCAGGTTGGCAACAACCCACCTGCAGTGAGCAGAAAGTTGAATTTCAACACTCCCGCTGATGTAGAGGCAGGGAGAGTGCCACCAATCAGGCCCATATAAGGGAGAGGTGGAATCATATCAGTGCCAAAAGTGCAAACTGGAGAAGAAAGAGTGGGGGAAGAAAGCAGAAGGCTTAGGGAAGACGATAGAGAGGGAACATGGGATAGGTTTGCAGCCAGCGAAGCCAAAAGGAGTAGGGGAGAACAGGACAACAGGAGTCTATCCCACAAGGGTTCAGAGCATAGGCAAAGAAACTCTCATAGATATGAGAACCGAAGGGGGGCAGATGATCAAGAGGCCTCAAGCTACTAGGGTTCGAGGGCCGAGTTGAAAGAAGATGTCAAGAGATATGTGGAAGAAATGGCAAGAGTAAAGCCTGACCATAGGAGAAACTTCACTCTCAACCTATGATCCCCATTTAGCATAAGGATCGACGAGTTCTAGATGCCAGAGAAGTTGAAGCAGCCCCAAATGGAAAAGTATGATGGCAACTAGGATCCGAAGAAACATGTCTTGGAATACAAACACCTGGTGGAATTGCAAACTACTAAAGAGGAGGCATTGTGCAAAGCCTTCCAAAGCACGTTAGAAGGGGCAGCAGTGAAGTAGTACGACAGCCTCCCAGATGGAAACAAAAACTCATTCTAGACTCCAGTGAACCTTTTCTTAAAAAGGTTATATTTCAGCATCCTAATACCTACACTAACTCGAGCCTTAGAGCAGGTAGAGCAAGGTTTGGAGAATCAATGAGGGATTTCATAGCCTAGTTCAACAAGGAGACACTAAAGGTGACAAACATAGATGAGCCACGAGCAGTCAAAGCCCTACAGAAGTGCATAAATCACCATGACTACTTCAAGGCTCTGGTTCAAAGCTCTCCAAAGACATTGAATGAGGCCATGACTATCGCGGAGGAATACATCAAGCAAGATGACGCTTTTAGAGAAAGTAGATTCTATAAGAAAAGAAAGTCAGAAGAGAGAGGTTCATCCCAGAAGAGGGGGAAGGAAGACATAGCACCAAAAATGGGGGATCATTGAGCAGGAAGAATCCCCAACCAAGGAAAATTGAACCACCCAGGAGGGGGAGGTTTGACCCCTTCAAATTCACACCTTTAAATGCTAAGCCAGATGTGGTTTTTGTAGCCTTCCAAGACAAGGATATCTGGAGAAGGCCAAGACCGGTCATGAGGGATCCTGAGAAGCGGGACAAATCTCAGTGGTGAAAATTCCACAACACCCATGAACATACTACCGACAACTACCATTCACTCTCGGAAGAGATAGAGAGGCTGATTCAACAAGGGTACCTCAAAAACTACATCAAAAAAGCCGACCAAGCTGGGCCATCGAACCCAACGCAGGTCATACCTATAGAAAATGGAGTAGCAAGAGATATCCTTTACCTCATAGGAGGTCCATAATAGATCCCTCTCAGTAGCTAGAAAAAGAAGGCAGGGAAAAGCTCGTACCAAATAGGGAAGGCTCATTCAAAGTTGAGCAAGTCACCGGCCCAGCAACACGCAAGACGAGAACTATGGAAGACAAGGAGATGCCTTACACATTGAATGTACAACATCTTGAATTGTACCACTTGGTTGAAAATAAAAAAAATCACTCCTTCAGTTGTTAACAACTCAAAGCTTGAAGCAGCAAAGCCTAGCTCAACTAGCGAAAGACCCTCCCAAGGGGGGCACCAAGACCTCTATGAGATGAGATACCAAGCCCAGCTTAACTGGTGAAAGACCCTCCCATGGCGAGCACCAAGCCTAGCTTGACTGGTGAAAGACCATCCTAAGAGGGGCACTAAAACCTCTATGAGATGAGGCACCAAGCCCAGCTTGACTGGCAAAAGACCCTCTTAAGGGCGGGTACCAAGATATTTATGAGATGAGGCACCAAGTCTAGCTTGACTAGAAAAGACCCTCCCATAGGGGGAACCAATCCCAACTTGACTGGCAAAAGACCCTCCAAGGGGGGCATGGTGCAATAACAACATCAAGACTTCAAGGAGACAAAGGCAACAAGGAGCCAAGGACGACACTGAACCTTAAAGAGCCAAAGGCGACAAGGAGCCAAAGACTCTAAGGAGCCAAGGACAACACTGAAAGCTCGAGGAGCCAAGAAAAACACTAAGCCCAGCTTGACTGATGAAAGACTCTCCCAAGAGGGGTACCAAGTCTAACCTTGACTGGTGAAAGACCCTTCCAAGGACGCACCAAGTCCAGCCTTGACTGGCGAAAGACCTTCCTAAGGGGGGCACCAAGTCCAGCCTGGACTGGAGAAAGACCCTCCAAGGGGGGCACCCAATCCAGCCTTGACTGGCGAAAGATGCTCCCAAAGAGGGCACCAAGTCCAGCCTTAACTAGTGAAAGACTCTCCGAGGGGGGCACCAAGCCCAGCCTTTTCTGGCGAAAGACCCTCCCAAGGGGGGCACCAAGTCCAGCCTTGACTGGGGAAAGACCCTCCCAAGGATGGGACCAAGTCCACCCTTGACTGGTGAAAGACTCTCTAAGGGGGGCACCAAGCCAACTTGGCTGGCAAAATGCACCAAAAAGCAAGCACCAAGGCTTGGACTAGTCAAGATGCTAAACATAACTTAAAAGGAAAAGGGCCTCCTAAGTAAGGTCCTGTAAACTAAACAA
>CAOJBK014153806.1:0-12337 GCA_948294925.1 Codiaeum variegatum | reverse complement strand
AGGGGAATGGGACTAATGCCCATTAGTTGAAATGTTATTACAAATGAAGCCCAACCTAGTTGACTAGAGATCCCAAGATCTAGGTTCACCTATGTGGGAGATTATCCTCATGTCCATTCCTATGATAAAACATTGATGTAGTGAAGATAGGGTTAATTTATGCTCTTAATGATTTGTGAGAAATCACATATGTGAGAGAGAAGTGGTGCAACTTCAAAGGGAATTATTTTGGGCAATATTCTTAGAAACTCTTACAGAATTAGGCAGATGTTCACAGCCAAAATGAATATAACCATGAGAACTAAACAACGTTAGAAAAGAATCGTATGAGTAATATATCATCATTTACATGAATGATAGAATAGTTTAAAGACATCACATCTACTTATTAGCCAGTAAAGTAAATATATTTCACAAGGGAAGGTTCAAAGGGTAACACCTAGCTAGCCTATGCAGGTTTTGATTTGATGAACTCACTCCAATAATAATATTTTGGTGTCAAAATTGAGTGGTTTTGTTTTACTGCCAATTTTCATTCATGTGGGGATTATTGGAAAATAGCATAATTATTTTCTATTTTAAGCCACATTTTGGGTAGGACTCACTTGGTAAAAGTGGAAGGTCTCAGACATTTTGGAATCTATTTTGTGAGAGCTTTGAAACGATATATTATATGCTTAAAATGGTGGTTTAGTGAATGAGAAATTATCTCACAAAGTTACACACTTGACATGACAAAAATGGTGGAAGTGGGACTTAATCCCACATTGGAAAAAGATGAAACCATTTATGGGTTTATATATAGGCTTCCATTTTATAGTGGATAACAAGCCTTTGGAGAGACGCTCTCTCCACTGGTGCAGGGGGGTGCAAATCCCGACCACCATAAGCCCAAAATTTCCACATGTGCCAGCATATCTTGCTTACACAAATGTAGGTCCAAAAACCATGGGCCTAGGCATGTCCAAAATTTTGCTCTTCTTTTGAATTGGAGAGAAGGAAAATTAAAAAGAAATAGAAATCTGCATGGGGCTTGGCACGAGCTGTGCGGATATGATTTTGACTCGTACGTCTTACAGGACTGAAATTGCCAAGAAACAAAAATCGAAACGGGGCTTGCACGGGCCATTTGGATATGATTTTTCCCGTGCGCCTTACTAGACTAAAATTGCCAAGAAATAAAAATTGGCACAGGGATTGGCACAGGCTATGCGGATATGATTTTAGCCTGTGCGGTTTACTGGACAAAAATTGCAAAGAAATAGAAATTCACATGGGGAAAAAGGGTTCTGCATGGGCCATGCGGATGGGTTTTAGGCCCGTGCGCCTTACTATTTCTGCCAGTTACAGAGTTAAAATCCTAGATTTAAGTATGTAACTTTTATCATTAAGTGACAATTTTAATTTCTGAAACTCCTAATCCACTCCTATGATTATAAATTGGTTGCTTCTTGCTTCATTTTGGAACAATCAAGATAAATTATACAACACATCAAAATCATAGAAAATCTCAGAATTTTTCTCTGCACTTTTTCTTGCATCTCAAAACCTCTCTGATTGAGTTCATACACTACAAAAGTTTACTGAAATTCCTTGCTATTGCTAAGCAAAGGAATTAGTATACATTGTATCTTAGAAAATAGACACCAAAATAAACCTATAGCAAAGAATGTGGTAAATTTGTTTTAAGGAAATTGTTTATATATGCATTGGGCTTTCTTCCTTTGTTTAGTTGAATTCCTTTGATTCTTTGTGTTTCTGTTTATTACATAATTCATTTTTGTGTTATCAATTAATAAGTTTCTACAATTGTTTTAACTTGTTACCAAACTGAATGAATTTCAGTTTTTGAATTATTTCCATAAGCTAAATAATTCTGTTTAGTGTTTATTTGTTGCTGGTTTTCTGTATCCTATTGATTTTCTGTTAATCATAATTGGTTTCTTCTAACCACTTTCTACATAAATTTTTTAGTAGTGCAATTTTTGAATTTGTTCCAGTTACTACTTTAATTGTCGTTGTTTATTTGGACTGGAATAGAAATTGATTCTGTTTCAATTTCTTTTAAAGTTGCTACTATAATTTCAATTAAATACTAGTTTTGCTCTTCTTCTGTTATAGGTTATATAATAATTCTACACTGAATTATTATATTTGTTGTAATCTTGATGTTTAGTTGTTATCTATAATTTCTCTATTTTTCTTGCACTGTAATATGTTGTAAATTTGTGTAATTTATCAATTACAGAATAAGTGATTAATAACAAACTGAAAACATAATTGTTTTATTATTTTCCATTGCTATAATTTGTGTAATTACAACACATATTGACTAATTATATTTCCTACAACTTCATCTTGAAAAGAGTCCTAAGCACTCTTCATAAAATTCATCCGTACAAAAAAGATACCTCGTTTGTCTTTCTCACATAGATTAAGAAATTATAGTTATTATAAATGTTATAATTAATTTCATGTGTATTTTTTTTTACTTCTATTATTAGTTGTCAATAAAAATATAGAGTCAATTTATAATAATTAATTAAGAGTATTTTGTAAATAGAATAATTAGTTGCTCATTAAAAATTGAAACTGAGAGTATAATATAAAAATATTCAATTATCATGCCCTTTCAAATTATGGGCTCTAGGCGAAGGTCTTAGTGACCTGAGTCCGTCTTATTCAACCTTTATAAGCATCAGTAAAATATCTCTAAATTAATATGACTTGTAATAAAATTTTTTATTAATTAATTGATATTATTAATTTGTAGAATATATTAAATTTTATATATATTTTTAACAAAAAAATTATAAATAACAAATAAAAATCTCATACAATGATAATGTTATAAAATGAATAGAAAAAAAAATTATGAATGATAATAATCTTTATTGATTTAATAAATAAAAATTATATATTATTTATTTATATATTTAACTTTTAAAGTCTTGTTAAATATCGTAATTTATAAAATAATATAAAATATATAATTAAAATTAAAAAAAATTAATTAAGTAAATAATTATATAAAAAGTATGATTTTATTAAAAAGTTTTTTAAAATTTTATATTAAATATTAAATAATATAAATATTAATTTATTTATATGAGATAACTTCATTCAATGAAAAATTAGAGAGATTCTACTCTATTGAAATGGAACGAAAGTAGTAAACAAATCTATTGGCTGCCACCTTTCATGACCTGATCCAAAAACTACACAAACAATAATACTAAAATAATTCCAGAATATGTTTCAAAAAAAAAAAAAATCCCGAATCCGATAAGAGTTCATGTAAGAATGTGTTACATTGGATTTTATCTCCGTTTACTTTGGAACTCCATTTCCCATTTATTTCCCCAATAAACCAAACTCAGTACTCACCTTCCCCTAAACCTGACAAATTCTTGCCATTCCTTTTCCTCTTTACAACGCCCTAATTGACCCATCAACGTCATAAATTACTATATCCTCATTTATTAATTAAGCACTATAACGCATGGTCCTCCACCACATATCCCTCCCCTAGCTACTTGCTGCAACACTTGCTTGAATAATCCCTTCGAATTTTAATTTTACAGGCATATAAACTCACTTTTTTTTTGCCAGTGACATCATAATTTTTTAAATCTCCATTTTGAATTGTTAAAACATTTTTTTTTACAAATGTTATAGAAGCAATCTTTGAGGGAAGCAACAGTTAAATGGTTTAAAATTCTAATTGATGATATTATTACAATATAAAAAATAATAGTATATAAAGATAATAAAATATAATTTTAAAAAAATAAAAACATAATTCTTAGATTCACACCTAATACATTGGTGGTGGAGTAAATCAATTATAAATTTACATATTGTATTATGTATATATTGGTTGGTTTATTTATTTTCTCTAAGTACCATTGATGTATCAACTTTCAATGTAGCTAACCAAATATTGGACGAGAATGACCCATGATAGCATGAACACTCTTGCATACAGAAAAGAAAATGTAATTAGAATGAAATTTTTTTTATTTAGACTCCAATGTCTAAATCAGTAAATATTATGAAGAGGAAAATAACTAAATATAAGTATGTATACTAAGAGTGATCAACCTTTTTCTCCAAGTAATTTTGAGTATTTATAAATGTTTCTTGACAGTTTTTTGTCCCTTGCATTTTAAATCGAGGAAGCACCACCTGAACATTTTGAGTGATGTGGTGGATGGGCTTGTGAGGGACCATGCTGCTTTTGCTCAAGTGCATGGGCAAGTCACGATCTTTTTGGATAGGGCAGCCCTGAATCAGCGTTCTTCCCACAAGTTGGCTAGCCAATACTATAAGAATTTCGTCAAGCTCCAGCCTTCTGAGGCTATCCGAAATTTGGCACAGTGGAGCACTCTCACTCCTGAAAACATTTCCAAGGTTGTTAAGGCTGAGGAGGTCTTGGCTAAAGTTCTGACTCGAGCTCCTATATCTTAGCCTCCTCCTGAGAGATTTTCAGTCCCTCAAGGTATGAAAAAAGTTTATGTTTCTTCCTCCTTTGCATCTTCTACTTAGTTCTTATTTGTTTTACTGATGTGGCTTCGTTTGTAGGGGAAAAGCCAGTTGGTGAGAAGGATGGGCTAGCTAGGGGCTGAAACAAGTGCCTAATCCACTTTCATTTTGCCTAGGGTCGACTCCGTCCTTCTAAGGGAGGTGATGGAGACTCAAGGGGCTTTAAAGTCTCTTCTCGGACTTTCACAGCCTCATATTGCTATTCAGCAGGCCACTAACGTTTGCAAGGCGAATCAGGCCATGGTACTGGTGGTTGTTGAAGCTGCATCTGACCTTGGAGATTTGGATGAAGGGGGAGGCATTCCACCAACTTCGCCTGCAGTTTCTGAAGATGAAGGGGGGTTGTCGAAGCTGAGAGGTCTGTTGAAGTTCCTAGTAGGGATAGGAGGGTGTACATAGACATTTGTAGCGAGACTCTCCCAATCCCTTCCACCTATGGAGGGAATCTATCTGTCGAGCTGCCTTATAGTGCCCTGAGTCAATCTATAGGGATGGTTCTTTAGGTCTCCTGAGCTTGGTCATCTCTCGAGATCAGGATTTGTATGCCCTGAAGGTTTTCTTCTTTTTCTTTTTTTTTTTTTAAACTGTTTTGATCTTTTTTCTCACCCTCTTCTTCTTGTCTGTAGGAGGTTACTGCTCACTTTGATGAGCTATTGAGCAACCTAGGAGCTAGACGAGCCTTGAATGAAGCGCTAGAGAAGCAGGTGTCAATGCTTTAGAAGGCTGTTAAGAAAAAGGATAAGGCCTTAACTGCTGAGAAGAAGGCCTTAGAAGCTCGTGCTGCTGAGCTGGAATCCCTTCAGAAGAAGTATCAACAGATGAAATCTACCAATGAGTTCTTGAGGTAGAAAATTGATGCTCTGAAGGTTAAAATTGCTAAGCTCGAGGTGCGCTTTCTAAAGGTAGCTAGTGAGGCTTAGAATTTGAGTGAGGTGGTTGACATCTATGTCAAGAGGTTAGAGGCCTTAGTAGATAAGCTACCACAACTTCTTAGAGAGGAGGTCCAAAAGTTTGTTGACTCCCGTTTCTTCAAGGGATGGCATAGCATCGAGGTAGTCCAGAATGGCGTAGAGTGGTACAACTGAGCCTTGGCATCCATTTTTAAGAAGTTTCCAGAGGCAAAGGCTCACTTTAAAGCCTTAGTTTTGGAGGGAGTTGTACCAGACATCCAACTTCATGAATATCTTAATGACATGGATGCTCCTGACCTTTCCTTCTTGGATCAAATACCATCTACCTATGACAAGTCAAGGATCTCGAGACGTCCTCCTCCAGCCATTCGAGTACAAATCATGAGGATCAAATGCTTATCAGCACCATGATCTAGGCTTCAAACCAATAAGTTAGCTCTTCACAAATTCCTCCTTCTTAGGGCTTTACTTTGTCAATTGTATTATAATTTGTACTTGTATTTGTAACTTATGTTGTAACTTGTACAATTATTTGGTTTAATGAAATTCATTTTTCTTCCATTTCGCTGTGTGATTTTACCTTTGTTTTCCTTTAGTTGGAACATGCTTTAAGCTTCATGTAGTGCTATACTTTTCGCGATATTCCTTATTCTTAAAGTTGTGTTTAGCATCTTGACTGGTTTAGGTCTTGGTGCTTCCTTTGTAGTGTCTTTCGCCAGTCAGGCTGGGCTTGGTGCCCTCCTTGGAGGGTCTTTTGCTAGTCAAACTGGACTTGGTGGCCCCCGTAGACGGTCTTTCACCAGTCAGGCTAGACTTGGTGCCCCCATTGGAGGGTCTTTCGCCAGTCAAGCTAGACTTGGTGCTCTCCTTGGATGATTTTTTGCCAGTCAGACTGGACTTGGTGCCCCTCTTAGAAGGTCTTTCGCCAAACAAGTTGGGCTTGGAGCCTTACTTGGAGGGTCTTTCGCTATTCAAGCTGGGCTTGGTGCCCCCCTTAGATGGTCTTTCACCAGTCAAGCTAGGCTTGGTGTCCCCCTTGGAGGGTCTTCCTTTGCTCCTCAAAGTCTCAATGTTGCCCTTGGCTTATTGAAGTCTCGGTGTCTCCCTTGGCTCCTTGAAGTCTCGGTGTCTCCCTTGGCTCCTTGAAGTCTCGGTCCCTCTCTTGGAGGGTCTTTCGCCAGTCAAGCTAGGCTTGGTGCCTCATCTCTAGAGGTCTTAAAGCACCCCTTGGAAAGTCTTTCGCCAGTCATGTTGGGCTTGGTACCTCATCTCTAGAGGTCTTAGTGTCCCCCTAGGGGGGTCTTTCACTAGCCAAGCTGGGCTTGGTTCCTCATCTCTAGATGTCTTAGTGCCCCCCTTGGAGGGTCTTTCGCCAGTCAAGCTAGGCTTGGTGTCCCCATTTGGAGGGTCTTTCGCCAGTCAAGTTGAGCTTTGTTGCTTCGAGCTTTAAGGTGTTGAAAATGGAATGAGCGGCTTTTATTATCAATCAAGAGTAATACAATATTAGATGTTGTACATTCCATGTGTGAGGCACCTCCTTGTCTTCTAGAGTTTACAGCTTGTATGATGTTGGACCGATGGCTTGCTTAACTTTGAATGGGCCTTCCAAATTTGGTGCGAGCTTTCCCATTCCTTCTCTCCTTCTAGTTGCTTCTAGGCTCCTCATCACCAAGTCTTCTGCCCTGAATATTCTACTTCAGACCCTTCGGTTAAAGTAGTTTTCAACTCTGTTCTTATAGGGTACAATTCTCATCGAGACTTGTTCTCTCAGTTCATCCAGTAGGTCGAAGTCTATCCTCCTACCTTTCTCATTCTCTTTTTTACCATAGTATTGTACTCTCCCACTAATTTTCCTAATGTCTACTGGGAGGACTGCTTCAGTGAAGAAGGTGAGGGAAAAGGGCATTTCTTTGTTGATTCTCCAGGGGTTATCTTGTAGGTGCAGTTGCTCTCCCCAGTTCCTTCCACATCCTTCTAGCTTTTGTTTCAACCCTTGGATAATGGTTCTATTGGTGACCTCATTTTTCCCATTTGACTGAGGGTGGGAAATCGAGGAAAAGTGTTACCTTATGTTGAGGCCTTCGCATAAGTCTCTCATCTTGGCATTATTGAAATGCTTTCCATTGTCGTTGACTATCTGATGAGGCACTCTAAACCTGTATACAATGTTCCTCCATATGAACTTCACCACATTTTATGTTTTGGTGAAGTATTCTACTGCCACCAGGAGGAACTTCTTCTGTCCTTTAGTTGTTGAAAATGGCCACACTATGTCCATTCTCCATTTGGCAAAGGGCTATGGACCATAGATAGGTATATGTTCAGTTGTTGGGGCCTTGTTCAGTTTGGCAAACCTCTAGCATGCTTGGCAACTTCTGATCAGCCTTATAGCATCTTCCTTCATGGTGGGAAAATAGAACCCTTGTCTAAAGTTTTTCCTCTCGCGTGCATTCCACTGGCACCTTCGTGCATCTCCCTCAGCACATACTCAACTTCCGTGGAGGTAAAAAATCTGAGCCATGGTAGAGAGAATTCCCTTTTGTAGAGGACCCCATCATGTATGGAGAAGTGAGAGCTCCTCCATTTGATCTTTTTTTCTAGCTTTGAATCCTCTGAGAGCTTTTCTTCCTCTAGATATTCTCTCAGCGGGTCCATCCAGTAGGATTCTGACTCTGTTGCTATGACATGTTTGGGTTTCTCTATGGTAGGCTGGGTAAGTACCCCCAAGAACACTCTCCTTGGTATATCTACTGGGTGGGCTGCTGCAAGTTTGCTTAGATTGTATGCTCTATTGCTGTCCCCCTTAGGAATCTTTCTAAATTCTACTTCAATCCCTTTCTCTTTCATCTTCTTCAGCTGCAAGTCTATCTTCTCTAGGTACTTGACCATGTCTAGATGCCTGGCTTTGTACAACCCTTCAACGTGTCCTAGTATCAGTTGTGAGTCACTGCAGATGTGTAGTGCTTCGATATGCAGATGTTTGGCCACTAGAAGGACTTGGAGGAGAGCTTTATATTCTGTTGTGTTGTTCATTGTGGAAAAATCTAGCTTCAGAGCGAACTCAATCAACACTCCATCTTTGTTCTTCAACTCCACTCCAACTTTGCTTGCTCCTTTGCCACTACCCCCTTCTACAAATAGTTCCCATTTGACCTTCGGGGTTAGACCCTCAGGTTGCCCTTCTGCTTCATTTTCTAACATCACCTCTTATAGAAACAAGCATTTTGAAATGAAATTTGCTAGGGCCTAAGCTTTGATGGTTGTTCGAGGCTTGTACTCTACGCCTTATCCTCCCAACTCTACTGCCCAACATAGAAGTCTTCTTGAAAGTTCTGGCTTGTGCAGAAGCTTTTGCAAGGGCTTATCTGTGACTACCACTCCTTTGTTATCTTCTAGGTAGACTTTGAACTTTCTGCAAGAGAGCACCAGGGCATACACCATTTTCTCTAAGGGTTTATTGTTCAACTCTGCTCCTTGTAGTACTTTGCTAAAGGAGTACACTAGTTTTTGGAGAACTCCTTCTCTCACCAGCACTGAACGATGAAGCTAAAAGGTACAACAAGAGTTCATCACCTCTGAGGGGTCTACTTAAAACCTAGTCTGAGGCTTGAAAGTTCTTTAAATCATCCATGGCTTGTTGGCAGTCTTCTGTCCATTCAAAGGATACACTCTTTCTCAGCTTCTTAAAGAATGGGATATACTTTTTTTTGGACTTGGACATGAATCTATTCAAGGCCACCAATCTTTATGTCAGCTTCTAGACTTCTTTCACATTTCTTGGGTGGTTCATCTCCAGTATGGCTCAGACCTTATCCGGGTTCAGATCTATCCCTCTCTCACTGACTTAATAGCCTAGGAACTTTCCTCCATGAATGAAGAAGGCACACTTCTTTGGATTCAACTTCATCCATAGGTATTCATCACTCCGAATACTTCTTTCAGGTCTTGGATGTATTGTTGGAAGCTCATGCTCTTAACCACTATGTCGTCTACATAGGCTTTGAGGCTCCTTCCCAACTGGTCTTTGAATATCTTATTGACAACTGTCTGATAAGTAGCTCCAACATTCTTGAGTCTGAAGGGCATTGACATATAACAATAAGTTCCCTTTTTCATGATGAATGAAGTTTCCTCCTCATCTTAAATAAAGCTGTAGAATCTGCTTTCTCTAAAAGCATCATCTTACTTAATATATTCCTTCATTATAGCCATGGCTTTGTTCAGTGTTTTGGGAGAGTTTTAAACTAGAGCTTTGAAGTAGTCCTGTGAGTTGTACACTTCTGCAGGGCTTCGACTTCTCGAGGCTCATCTATGTCGGTCACCTTCAAAGTCTCTCTGTTTAACCTAGCTATGAAGTCCTTTAGTGAATCGTCTGAACCCTGCTCCATCTACTCCAGAGCTTGTATCGGTGTAGGTATCAGGATTCTAGTGGAGAATCTCTTTATAAACAGGTTCACTAGACTCCATAATGAGTCTATGCTTCATTCTGGTAGGTTGTCGTACCACTTCACTGCCGCCCCTTCCAACGTACTTCGAAAGGTGGTACAATGCCTCTTCTTTAGTGGTTTGCAACTCCACTAGGTGTTTGTAGTCCAGAACATGTGCCTTTGGATCCTGGCTTCCATCATACGTCATTATCTGGAGTTGTTTGAACTTCTCAGGAATCTAAAACTCATTGACCCTTCTACTAAATTGAGATCTTAGGTTGAGAGTAAAGTTTCTCCTATGGTCAGGCTTGGCTCATGCCATCTCTTCCACGTATCTCCTTACCTTTTATCTCAACACGGTTCTCGAACCATGGTGGCTTGAGGCTTCTTGATACTCTTCCCCCATTTGATTCTTGTGTCTATGAGGATGCTTTCGGCTAATTTCCAAGCCCCTGTGAGATCGAATCCTTCGGTCATCTTCTCCCCTACTTTGTCTGACTTATCTAGCTACGAGCCTATCTCCTACTCCTTCTCTATCATCCTATGTGGGACTTCTACTTCCCTCTCCCACTCTTCCTTCTCTAGATGGCACTTTTAGCACAGATCACCTCTTCCTTTTGTGGGCCTAGTTGGTAGTGCTTTCCCTACTTTTACACCAATGGGATTGTTAAAATTCAACTTTCTGCTCATTGTAGGAGGATCGTTACCAACCTGGGCTGGTGGGTTAGGTGTTGGAGTTGGTTGGAGTTATGGGAGTAATGGGACAAGGTTAGTGACTAGGCTTTGCAAAGTAGCCACTAATTCTATGGTTGTAATGGGTAGTGTAGGCTCTGGGGCAGGAATTGAGGAGCTAAGCATTTGAGGCTGCCCTATAAGGCCTTGAAGAGTTAGTAGGGAGGTGGCTAAGTTGGTCCAGGCCGATGCCGCTAAAGGAAATGTTACAGAGTCGCGTAGTGGAAGAAGAAAAGGGAAAAATGAATTGTGAAAGGATTCAAATTTCGTTTTACAAAACATTTTCAAAAACTTAACTTTGTTAAAACTCTTTTAATGAAAATTAGGTTAGGAAATTATTCAAACTCTTTGAAACATTTCCATAACCTAGGGTTTGAGTATAAAACATTTTGTCGAAACTCTTTTAACATAGAGGGTTTAGTCATTTATCAAACTCTTTGATAAATGTCTAAACCTAGGTTTGGACCCATAACTTAAACTAAGGATATTTCACCAATTTTATGTAAAACACAAGTTGAACAAAGAATGGTTTGAAGTAAGAATACATCGCGCCATCCTTCGTTAAGCTCCTCAAGTGTGAAACCTCTAGCTTAAAACATACCTAGCTTTTCCTAAAAGCATGTTCTCTAATTCTCTTTAAGAAGCTTGAATCTTCTCTCTTTGTTTACCCGAATGTTTGATCATTGCTCCTTTACTTAAGAACTTGAGACTTGAGGATTGGCTTTGGACTTGAAAGATTCTCCACACTCTTTTCTGAAAAATTAATTGAAAAAGAGTTTGTGTTTGAAGAACTCTTCTTCAAAACAAACTTTCTATCTCAATTTAGTGTGAATTTGAAGATTTCTCTCTCTAACTCTTAGAGTGCTTCTCTCTTTAACTCTTGGAGAAGATGATAGAGGAAGAAGATGATAAATAGTAGCCCATTCATCTTCCTTAGGCAAAAGATGAAGGCCTAGTTGGTCTTATACATAAATCCTCCAACACCTTTCCTTAAAATGAGGAGGAGAATGGGAAAGATGTTTGTTGACTCATTTAATAGTCTACTAATCAACTACATTAAGACCAAACTTACTAAGAATCACCTTTAAGCCTCAATTAACCACATCTAATGTGGATTAGACTAACATCTCATGTTAAGCCTAATTATTTTAATTATTTGTCCAAAACCGTTTAAAATAGTGACGTCCATTTGTATCTCATGCAAACTATAACATAATTGAAATTAATTATCTTGTGAATTAAACATCAAGACATGCTAGCATCCTTATAAATTTAATTAAATGTTTAATTCAATTATCATTAATAATTAATTAAACTCTTTAATTAATCATTAATATGATTCATACAAGCTAATGGGAATTGCTATATGGTATGTGACTTACTAGGTTCATGTTCTAATTAGCAATGGTATAAAGAAAACTCTTTTCTTCCCACCAAGTGTGTTAACCTAATTACACACTTAGTCCCATAATTCGTGAGTGACGTCTAGCATAACATACCACGACTATCCAATTAGAAATGAATGTCATTGATCATATCTTTGACATTTTCATGGACCTCTCAATCATAATTACCGTCCACTCGAATCCCTACATTACGGATTCCCAATCTTGGCTAGGGTCATGGAATAGTCAAACCCTATGTGTCAGATCAAATGGCCTCTATCCGTGTGAGTTCTCGATAAACTGGTTCCTACTAGAAACTCTTTCTAGTGAACCTTAT
>CAOJBK014153303.1:0-13784 GCA_948294925.1 Codiaeum variegatum | reverse complement strand
TGCACTCCCTCTGTCACGGCCCATACAACCGACCGAGACAGAGGATTGCCTCCCAATATTTCAGCCTTGGCACAGGCTACTCTCACAGGCTATGAGGCAGCCCTAAGCCTTCATTCTTCGCTGCGTTTTCACGCATTTTGTTCTTCTTTCGAGTCTGAACCTTGAACTAATTCCTTTTAGCTTCAAAATTCAATTGATTGCTTAAAAATGGCTGAAAACAATTAGAACAAACAAATTAAATTCAATTTAACATGTAAAATCATCAAGAATATGGGGTAAAGCACTATATATTTTGCTAATTATCACATAACATATCGTGACTACCTAATTAGAAATGAATGTCAGTGATCATATCATCGATATAAGCATGGACCTCTCGATCATAATTACCATGCACTCGAATCCCTTTATTACGGATTTCCGATATCAACTAGGGTCATGGAAGAAGTCAAACCCTATATGCTAGATCATATGACTTCTATCCGGTGTGAGTTCTCGATAAACCAGTTCCTACTAGAAACTCTTTCTAGTGAACCTTATCCACCCTAGCCAGGGATTTGCATATCAAGAACAACCAGAAGTTATAGGATTCCTTCCTTGATTACCTAAGTTAATGAATCCTTTCTTGGTTAAACAATTATCCTAACATACCACTGATTATGGCCACCACATGCCACATACCAATGCATGACTAGCATCGGTATATAAGCAGTAACAAACCATAGCCACTAATATGCCAGATAACATGTCACCTCAAATCTAAGGATTATATGCACAATCATGATCAAGATGATGTGATATTGACTAGTAGGTAACAACACATGTATCCATCATCTAATGTCACTGTTCAACTTACTCATCTCATGAGTGTGCTCACGTGTTGTCACGACATCACATGTCTCTAGCATGAGACTCGCTACCTCCATACCAATAAGTATCTAATACTCATCATGGATGACAACAAAGGTGATGGTCTACTGGATTAATAGGGTCCCTACCAATAATCCTATGACCATGAATAACCTTTAAAGCATATGTTAAAAGGACATTATGTCACTCATATTTTCAAACTCTTTGAGAATAGACTCCCTATAGAATACTTAAAGGACATATATGCGTTCGATGTAAGTAATGTTTTCACTTAAAGAACATATATACTAAAGCTAGTTAGGTTTTTGTTTACATTCACATGTTGAGTGTAAGCTTTAGGTCATACACTGCTAACATACTATTCGTAATGTTATGGTTATCACTAATCTATTCAAGGATTATGGTAGATTGTCCGAGCAGCTTGTGAATTGGGGAAAATCACATGACTTTTTTGGAAAACATATTACTTCAATGAGGTGTAAAATCTATTCTAGGTATGAAGCAGGGATTTTTTCCATATACTTATCTTGGCATTCCTTTATTTGTTGGTGCACCTAGAGGAGTTTATTTACAGTCTACTGCGGACAAGATTCTGGCTCGATTTTCAAAGTGGAAAGGATCCTCCCTCTCACAAGCTGGTAGGCTAGTTGTCATTAATTCAGTGATCATGAGTTCTTTACTATACTCTTTTAGAGTGTATAAATGGCCTTTAAGCCTCATTAAGTATCTTGAGAAGTGCATTTAGAGATTTTTATAGACTGGCTCGATTGTTGATAAGAAGATGGTATTGGTGCCTCATTCTATTTGCTCATTAATTTATTCAGAAGGATGAGTTGGATTAAAGAATTTGCATAAGCTAAATGAGGAAATGCTTTCCAAATTAGCATAGAGGTTGCTTTCTAAAGACTTCAGTTTTTTTTTTCTTAAGAAGGCATTACTTGAATTCTTACAGGCAGCCATGACACAACTTTTTTGCCTCCTCCATATGGAATTCGGTGAAACATTGTTATGGGACCCTTTGTAACTCACACCGCTGGTTAATTAATGTAAACAGTAGAGTGAGCTTTTGGTATGACAGGTTCTTCACACGGTAGTTGATTTCGCTTTTTCAGATGGTTGGAGGATACCATGGTTTTTATCATTGGCATATCCAATCATTGATACTATTATATCTGAGGTGGAATTTCTTATTTCGAATATGGATATATGTGTTTGGAGTGAAGCTGAAGATGGTAAACATTCTACGAAGAGGTTTTATAATTCAATATGAACAAGAGGTGTCGCAAGGCCTGTTTTCCATTATATCTAGGCAAACAACATCCCTCTGTCGTATTCATGGGTCTGTTGGAAGTTTTTGCATAATTGGCTGCCGACGGAGGACATTTTAGCTGCGAAAGGATTCTATTTCGCTTCACTTTGTCGCTTGTGTGGATTTCACATTGAAACTGCAGTTCATCTATTGCTGCAATGTCAATTTGCCTAAGTAATTTGGAGAAGCTTGTTTAACTTTTTTTGTTTGAATTTTTCTGCAGGTTTCAAACCTGAAACCTTTCTCATAGGGGCATTTCAGCATAATTTCAGTGGGCAATTGGTTGGGATTTGGGGGGCAACAGTGGTTGGTGTGGATTGGCTACTATAGAAGACAATGAATGAAGCTATTTTTTATAATAAACAGCCGAATATTCACAATACATTACGGGCTTTGCGGTGTATCATGCGTGAAGCTGATATCAATAATTTAGGAACTATGCATAACTCAATTTTTTATTTTCAGGTTCTTAATTCCTTAAATATTTCAGGTAGACCCCTTAAGGCTCTGATGATTATTTTAGTAGTGTGGCAACATCCTCCTAAGGATTGGGTTAAAGTAAACACCGACGGCTCTTTTGCGGATCATTGTTCAGGTGTATGATGAATATTTCAGAATAGGTGGGTCATCTCTTTGAGCTGTTTTTCATTTGGTGTATCAGGTGGTATGGCTTTCTTGACGGAACTGCGAGCTGAAATGTACGCCGCTGAAATTTCCTGGAGGAAAGGTTGGCATAAATTGTGGCTAGAAAGTGATTCTTCTTATGTCATTGCCTTATTTAAATCCAAATCTCTCTTGGTGCCATGGCGTCTCAAAGCTAAATGGACATTGCGCCTATCTCATATGGCTTCCATGTAGGTAGTGGTGTCGCATACTTATCGCGAAGGGAACAAGATTGTTATTGCCTTAGCTAACCATGGAATGATAAATCAGGAGGTAACTTAATGGATTGGAGTTCCAGGTTTCTGCAACAAAGCATTTTATGATGATTTTAGTAAAAAAGAGAATTTTCGCTTTGTTTGATGTTAATTTTTTGGATTGTATTTTCTTTTTGTTATTTGCCTTTTCTGAGGATATAATCAACTTATTGTTTTGTTTTTATTTTTAATAATATTGGTTCCCTAGAAAACGAAAAGGTCGGACAATCTAGTTTAGATGCTTAGGTGAGGTCATTGATTCTAGAGATTCAGCATTTATATAAAAAAAAATTAGTTAGTTTTATGTATTATTAAATTTTTTTAAGATAATTATATAAAATATTTTAAAATTAAAATTTATTACTAATGAATTAGTTATAAATTTGGTATTTTTTAAAAATAAATTAGTTAATTTTATGTATTATTAAATTTTTTAAGATAATTTTTATTTTCAAAATTTGAATAAATTTTATATAACATTTAATATTTTTTCATGTTTTAGATAATATCAAATTTTAAATTTTAAATTTATTATTTTTATTTTGAAATTCTACAAACTTGACATTTGTCATTTTTTTAAAATGGAGTGAAATAGACACATGTTACTCAATAGTATTAGGAGAAGAAATTGTTTAGTTGCTTCTCTTTTAGAATATACTAGTTATATGCCCGCGTGATGCGTGGATTAATTATTCACATTTAATTATCATAATTATTAAGAAAAAAATTATAATTTATAAAGAAATTAATAAATTTCATATTAATTAAATAAGAAAATTTTTAAAACTAACATATTAGCAATTTTTTAAGAAAATAGTGATGTTTAATTTTATAAATATTTATTTTATATTTAAAACAAAACTAATGTAAAACTTATCTATATACTATACTAAAGCAAAAACCACAACAAAAAAAATTTCACACTCAGTTTTACTCCTAAAAGAAAAGTTTCAACCCAATAAATTTTAATTATTATTTTATTTTAACAATCTTAAAACTATATTTAAATGAAAGAAAAATAATAGTAAAAATTTATCTATAACAATAAAAATAGTAATTGATTCTAATTACCTCTACAATGTCATAATATGATAATATTTACAATAAAAATTGATGTACAAATATGGTAAAATGAATAATTCTCTAAATCTTATACATCCTAATTCAAATTTTAAAATTATATTTAAAGGAAAAAAGAAAGTAAGATAATAATGATAAAAATCTATCTATAAATGTTGATGGATAAATATGGTAATATTTAACAATAAAAATTAATTAATAAATATAGTAAAATGAATAAATTTCTTTTCTTTTTTTGAAAATGGTAAAATGAATAATGTTCTAAATCTTACAACACCTAATATGAATTCTAATTTTAAAATTATACTTAAAGAGGAAAAAAAAAAGAGATAATAATAAAAATCTATATATAGTTGATGAATAAATATAATGATACTTAACAATAAAAATTGATTAATAAATATAATAAAAAATAATTTTCTATATCTTATGTCACCTCATATAAATTTTAAAGTTTAAAACTATATTTAAAGGGGAAAAAAAAGAAAGATAATAAGTTGATAAATAAACATGATAAAAGTAATAATTTTCTAGATCTTATGTCATCACATATAAATTTTAATTTTAAAACCATATTTAAATGAAAAAAAAAGATAGATATAAGAATAGTATTAATAAATAATAGGTAAAATTATATTTTTAATGTCTCAACTTTTTAATTTTGGCTAAAATAGTGTCTCAATTTTTTTGTTTCAAATCAGTGTTTCAACTATTGTAAATGATTCTAATTTAATGCTTTTGATCGATTTGCCCATTATTGGAGTACTTTTTTCAGTATTTTATGGATCCAAAAGTGATGATAGAGTATGTTACATTAGAGTTAAATAATACTAAAAGACTAATAGACCTTTTAGTTTTAATTAAATAATTAAATTTGAGTTATAATTAGATATGAGATGCCACTATTAATTGTTGATAAAACAATCAAAAACACTAAATCAGAACCATTTAAAATAATTGAGAAACTAATTTGAAACAAAAAAAAAGTCGAGACACCACTTTAGCCAAAAATGAAAGGTTGAAATACTAAATTTATAATTTTACCTAAATAATAATAATAATAAAGAAAATCATAATCTAGAAAGAAAGATGTGGTAAATTATAGAATTATATTTTCACCCATTTTAAATTTTTTTTGCAAAAATTATCTATTTTTATACTTGACCAACATGGTATTTAACAAAAAAAAAAAGGTTTCGAGTTTGAACCCTGGATATGCAACTATTTTAAAATCTTTGAGGAAGTGCTTTGACACCCTAACGCTCCTACTCGGCATGAACAGAGATTAGTTTGGGCATGGTACGAGCTTAAAAGTGCCTCTTACAGTTGGGTCAATCCAAGACACCTCATACTAGAAGTTTAAAAAAATTAAATTGATTAAAAATTTTGTACTGAGTCTGTGATATTTTTAAAATTATTACATAATTAATTTTGTAATATATCCATAATGATTAATTACATAAATTTTTAAATTTTCATACACCAACCTGTCCAATTAGATTTGAAAATTTTTCAAAATTAAAATTTAAGACCGATTGAAAGTTTTTTAGTGAGTCAATGATATTTTCAAATCTAAATTTTGGTTGATCTTATAAATTTTTTTCTTAAAAGTTTATCTCATATATCTATTATGTTCTTAAAATATAAATAATTAAATAGATGTTAGATTATAATAAAATAAAATGAATAATCCCACAATGTCGCGAGGTGTTACATAGTTATATTAAACTTACCAACCATTTACATTATATTTACATTATACAAATATAATATATTTTGATGCCACCATACATTAAACAGGAGTTAGAAAGAAGACTTGCTTAATTAACATCCTTAGATATTGTTTGGTATGGGACAACTTAATTCAAAAAGTATAACTTTTCAGAAAGTATAAAAACTGTACTTGTTTGGTTAACATTATCTAAAATACTTTCCGATAAATAGATTGACTACTTTTTTAGTTTGGAGAAAGTATACTTCCTTAAGAGGAGCTTGAAAAGTTTAACTTCTTAAGCTTAAATAAATGAAAATTAAAAAATTCAATAAATAAATATCTATTTTCCATGAAGTTATATGCAAATCAAACACAGAATTACTTCTCAGAAATTCTATTTCCCAGGAAATAGCCTCATGAGAAATTTATTTTTCAGGAAATATATTTTCTGAGAAATAAAGCATTTGATTCTAAGCGATATTTCAACCTCCCTACAAAAATTTTCTAACTTGCTAATTTATGGAGATATACTTAGTTTAACATACACAAACATGTATGCCTACATACATCACTTAAACAATCCATCTACTATTTTTTTTATAGCAAATGAAAATAAATTAAAAAGCAATAAATTTTTTAAAAAATTTAAATAATTTACTTTAAAAAATATAATTTGACCCTCAAATATCCAACTTCATTAAAATTCACAAATACACACACCAACAATGAAAATTCCAACATAATATCAGCCAAATAATTACGAAATTAGAATTAGTCTCATTTAAACATAGTCAAAGTTGGTAAAATTAATAAAACTTTGAGGTTGAGTTATTACTTACTACTTATTAGTTTTCTCTTTCCTAGGTACAAGCGACTCATATTATGTATCAATCAAAATTGCATATATCAGCAAAAAGAAAAATCACAATTAAATAATACAGTATTTAGTTGAAAATTCGATTAAAATAAGAGCTAATCAAAATTTTGTTTTGCAGTTTACGATAAAGATAATAAGGCCTTAAATGTGCAACTACACCAATTTTTTGATTGATCAAATCTTGAAAAATTACCTTTAAAATAGTCTATTTCTTTTATATTTTAATTCAATTGAAAGAAGACCTATAAATTATATATAAAAGAATAATAAATGATAAATATCACAAACATATAACTTATAACAAATATGAAAACATAAATAGATTATACCTAATAAACACAATATTTAATCTATAAGGGAAGGTAACACTAAAAAAATATTTATGATGATGTCAGGCACAAGTATTATTAAAAAAATATTTGCTCGAAAAAGGAGAAAATCATAATATATAATAGGCACTTCTATTGAATAAATCACTTTCAAATTATACCAAATTGATGATTTTGAAAAAAAAAAGGCTCGAAAAATGAGCAAACCATAATCTATAATAGGCACTTCTATTTAATAAATCACTTTCAAGTTATACCAAATTCAATATTTTTTTTATCATTACCATTAAATAAGAGAAAACCATAAAACCTTATCTTATAAAATTTAAAAAAAAAAATTGTTAAGAGCTAGAATAGAGATTTTGGTGAAAACAGTGTTGCAATCGGTTCCGAATTTTGTTATGAGTTTATTCTTGCTTCCTCAAACATTATGTAAGGAGTTGGAGCAAATTATTAATAACTTATGGTGGAAGCACAACAATGGAGAATGAGGTATTAACTGGATGAGATTCAACCGCTTATGTATGCCTAAGGCTCTTGGTGGTATGGGCTTTTGTACCTTTGGTAACTTCAATCGTGCTATGTTAGCAAAACAGGGGTGGAGACTGATTCTTTAGTTTATAAGGTATACCGCGCTAGATTCTTTCCTTCTGTAATTTTTTGAATGCTACCTTGGGTTCAAACCCTAGCTTTATTTGGAGAAGTATCCTTGCTTCTCAAGAACTATTAAAATCTCATTGTTTTTTGAGAATTGGCAAATGTATGATAATAGATATATGGCATGACCCATGGCTCTTGGTGGCCAATCGTACTCGAATCTCCACTCCAGCGCCTCCAAGGGTGTTGCAATCTAAAGTCCAGGCTCTTATTAATGATGATGGGCTGTCTTGGAATCGTGAGGCAGTGATTTCTATCCTAAATCAACATGACATCAATATTGTGTTATCTATACCTTTGAGCAGTACATGTTCTGTCGATATCTGGTCGTGGTTGGGGGACGGTAGTGTTGCTTATATGGCCATAAAATCCTTAGTTTCATGGTAATGGAAGCTTTGGTATGGTACCTCATAGTTATTGGAGCAAGCTTTGGAATTTAGGTATACCGCCTAAAGTTAAGAATTTTGTGTGGTGCTCTATTAGTAATTGCCTTCCCACTTTTGATAATTTGCAAAAAAAAGAGTGGCAATGGACCTTGCTTGTCATGTGTGTGGAATTGAAAATGAAACGTTAACTCATATTTTGTTGAATTGTGGCTTTGCAATTGGTTGTTTCAGGTTGGTTGCAGCTCCCCTAAATGTTCAGCCTTCTTCTTCATGGCTGAAATGGTTCATCGGCAAAGTGGAGTCCAACAGTGCTAATGACATTGTTGCTCTCTCAATGGTGGCGTGGGCTGTTTGGTCTCACGAAATAAGGTAGTATGGAAGAACAAATGGACGTTGGTTGCTAAGGTAGTAAATGTTGCATTCAGTTTTCTGTTTCAATGGCGTGAAGCCAAAGCCAGTACTTCTACTCCAACGGTTATCATGTCTAATTCACCTATTGCTTGGAGCCCTCTAGTTGTGAATTTTCTCAAGATAAACACAGATGCATCTGTATTGCAAAACAGTAATGACTGCGGTATTGCGTGTGTGGTGCGTAACCATGAAGGCTTGTTTCTTGTTGGTCGAGCTGAGTTAAAGCAAGGTATTTCTGACCCATATATAAGGGAAGTTATAAGCTTCAAAGAAACTCTATCTTGGTTAAAGAGAAAGGGATGAGATAACTTTGTAATTGAGAGTGATTCCCTATTACTAGTTCAAGCTTTGTCTAAAAGAGGGAATAATCACTCTTATTTTGGCTCTTTAATTTCTGATTGTAAGTCTCTAATTGGGTCGTTCACATCAGTAGACACTAGATTTATTCATCGATCAGCGAATGGGGTAGCAGATTGTCTAGCTAGAGATGCTCATTCTATGTCTAATTTACATGAGTGAGATAATATGTACTCTCTATATCTTTCTACAACTTTGAATAAAGATCTTGATAGTCTAATGGGATAGATAATGTTAGGGTGCTACGGAAATGCTAGCTTAGCTAGGATATCCAGGTGCACCCTCTAATATCACCATTAGACGGTTATTATTTAAAAAAAATACAAAAATAATGGACAATTTAGTTAATTTCTTATATATTAATTAAAATTTTAAATTCATTTAGTAACTAATGATAAAAAAATATTGATATTACGACAAAATTTGTTTAAATTTAATAGATAAAATTTATTTATAAATAAATCATGATAAAATATTTGGATATCTTTAATAAATAATGATATATTTGATTTTAGATTAGTAATAGTTAAACATACAAACCTTTCAAAAAAAAAGTTAAACATATAAATATTATTTAATTTTGAAGTACTGATATTTTATTATTTTTATTTTAAAATTTTCTAAATTATAATATAGCATAAATAAAAAAAAAATATTACTTAATCTCAAAAAATATATCACAATATAAAAAGAACTATTATTCCTTACTTTAGCAATCAATAACATAATTAAAGGTTCTCTAACAATAAATGTTTATAATTAAAGTTTAAAAAATAATCAAAATAATATTAATATAATTTTTCACTTTAAAACTTCAAAAAATTATTATAATATTAGGACAAATTCAAGAGCATCTTAAATGATGTTCTTTCCGTATTTTAAAAAATGAATTTAAATTTATATATATCAAACAACTTCTTAAAATCTTCTCATTCCTTAAAATTTTTTTTAAAAATTACATTCTCTCTTCTTAAATTTAAGAAGAAAGAAAATCATTCTTAAATAATTTTTTTTAGTTTTTCTCTATCACTTTTTCAAATAGAGAGTATTATTAGAACACATACATATTTCACTCTCTATTTAAATTTAAGAGTAAATTTTATATAATATTTTCGAGAGTGAAATTAAAAACATGTTAGTCTTGCTCTTATTAAAACATAATAATGACTTGAATAGTGAGATTTTTCTACTTTTTAATATTAAATAATATTTATTTCTTTTGAAGCCTACATAATATTTATTTTTTAAAATTTAAATAAGTAACAAATATAGTTATTTAAAATTTAATAATTTAAAAATAATTATAAAAAATATTTTAAAAATAAATTTATTATTGGTAAATTAATTATCAAAATAGTTATTTGTATGTATTTTTAAATTTTTTAAGATAATTTTTATTTTTAAAATTTGAATTAATATTAAGTAATATATAGTGTTTTTTATTTTTTAAATAATATTAATTTTTAAATTTTTTATTTTAAAATTTCAAGACTTGGAAATTTTTGTAGATGAGAGGGAAAAGGACAAGTGTCAATTAATGGGATTAGGAGAAAAAAAATGGTGGAGAGTGGCTTCTGTTTTAGTACAGATTATAGATAATAATAATAGAGTTTTATTTATGAAAAAAGAAAAAGAAAGAATATTCATTGAGCCTTCATCACCCTAGTGGAGGATACAAATGGTAGAAAATATTTCTCTGAGCGAGTAACACTCCGGAATTGGGATAGAAAAGTAAACGCTGGTGAAAGTCTCAAATTTTAACTTTTTACATTACTCGCAGGCAGACCCGGCACTGATGGGCTATGGCATAGGGCCCAAAGATCCATAGGAGACTTTATTTTTCTGTTTGATTTTGTATTTAATTTTTTTGTTTGATCTTTGTGCACATAATATTGATTTTTTTATTATAAAAAAATATTGATTTTTTTTTTATAACTGCACATGATATTTTTTTTTAGTTGGATAACTGCACATAATATTGATTAATATTGCAAAAGTTTATAAAATTTAATAATATCTACCTATAACCCTCAAATTATTAATTAATGTTAAATTAAAATAAATCCATAATTATAATATACTTTTTACCGTTATATTTTTTATGGAATATGTAGTTTTTTTTTGAGATAAAATGGAATATGTGGGTATTGTTAAATCATGAAAATAAAAGCTATAGAATACTTCTAAAAATTTTGAACATTGAATTCTAAATATTTACAGGAATTTTTTTTGAAACTTTCCTCTACATATTTAGAATCAATATGTTAAAATTAATATGTTTTATTTTCTCTAGAATTTATAAGCTTAGACTATCTGGTTAGCTAATTATTGGAGAAATCTTTCAATGCTAATTATTATCATCACCCTAGTAGCCGTTGGATGGAAAATTTTGTTAAATTTTAGTATTGTGAGTAGTAAATGCTTGAATAAAAATTGGAAATATTGCTTTTGAGATCTGTAAAAATTATGTTATTCATCTAACATAATAATTTATGTTGGGAAAAATTAAATTGAAATTAAAAATATTCAACAAACACATAATAAAATAAATCAAGTCAAGAAAAATAGCAACACCAAAATTTACATGGTTCGATACAAACTTCGCTACATTCACAGAGAGATCTTCTTTTTTTTACTATATGAGAAAATAATTACAATACAAATAAATCATAATTCTCTCAATTTATTGTATCACCCCTCTCGTATAAAGTAAAAGAAAAAAACTTTCAACCCAAGCTAAAAAGTGTTCCTAATGAGTAACCCTTTAAGGCTCCGTTATCTTCAACTTAAAAAAATAAGTAATAAGTAAAACTCAATTTTAATTAGTAAAAGTCAATTTTAATAGTAAAAATCAATTTTAATAAATAAAACTCAGTTTTAAACAGTAAAAATAAGTTCAGTAAAAATCAATAAAACTTAACTGCAAAAAAGATTTAAAATCAATAAAAATCAGTTTTAATCAGCAAAAATAAGTTCAGTAAAAATCAATTTTAATCAGTAAAAATAAGTTTAGTTCAGTAGAATCAATTGAAGAAAATAGGTTCACACCTAAAAATACTTCTCTTCAATTTGCACAAAATAACTCTTCTATTTATAGTCACCTAAATTTGTCCAATTTCTTTTTACAAGTCAATTACTTGGTGATACTCCAAATAAAAGACTTCATTCTTTCTTAAATTGAAAAAATATATCACTCATTTTACTAAATAGAAAAAATATATTTTTTTTTTCTAAATAGAAAATAAAATATATTTTTTAAATGGGAAATATGTCCCAAATTTAAATCAAATTTCCTAATCGTTCCAATCAAAAGCAAAAAAAAAATTGTTTAAATTTTACTTCCTATACTGTATTAATAATTTATAAGGGTCCTTCTATTTCTTCGCCTTAGGCTTGTAAAATGTTTAAAAAAAAAAAAGCCCTCCACGAGATGAGTACATATTTGTTTGGCAAAAAAAATATATATATATTATATTTAAATTATTCATTAAAATATCTCATGAATTGGATCTAGAAGACAAGTCTATACACCTCTAATAACAACAATGGTATAGCTAGAATTATAAGCTAGAAAGAGCAAAATGATAGTTCAATAATATGAATACACATCAAAAAAGTTGAGTGAATATAATTTTTATAGAGACAATTTACATTATTATATGTAAATTGAAGGATTTTACCGTGACAATAGCCCCTCCTAGCCACCTCCAAGCTCCATTTATGAATAACAATTAATTAAGTTAGTTAATTGCTTTTGGTAAAGGAAAGAAATCAAAATTTGAATACTTAAGTGTGGAGAATGAATAGCTGCTTTTGGATTTCTTTTTGAAAAAATTTTTCCCTACTATCATTGTTGCTCACATGCAATTTTACTAATGATTTTTTTGGTAAATTACCCAATAGATCACTAAACTTTACTTATTGTTTGAATTTGGTCACTAAACATTTTATTGATTTCAGATCAGTCACCAAATTTTAAAAACTATTTCAAATCAGTCACTAAATTTTAAAAATTATTTCAATGTACAATCACTAACCAACACTAGACTAATATTCCAGCCGATTAGTGACCATATTGAAATAAATAGTAAAATTTAGTAACCAAATTGAAACAAACAGTAAAATTTACTGATTTCACTAGGTAAATCATCATAATTTACAATGATTATTTTATTTTTTTATTTGTCTTATTTTAAATTGTTATCTTATAAACATATACTCGTAACAATTATAAATTTATAAAATAAAAAATTAATATATATAAGATGAATTCTGCATGTTAAAGTTTGAATGTCATTAACTAATTCAAAAATAAATAAAAATAAATATTTTTATTCAATTCATTATTTATAAATTAATTTTTCAAGTAAAAGTTTGATAAATTTATATAATTTTTCAAGTAAAAGTTTGATAAATTTATATGATAAGAGAAATTCAATTTTTTCTTGTAATATTTATATATTTGATAAAAATTTATTACCTTTATTTTGTTATGATATAATTATGAAAAGATGTCAAAATTATTATAAAAAAAAGAGTATTTTTGTCTTTTTTGTTTTATTTTATTTTTGAATAGCTAACAACATTCAAAATTCATCTTATATATTTTAATTTTTTATTTTATAAATTTATAATTATTACAAGTATATATTTGTATGATAAGTAAGATAAATAAATAAATAAAAATAAAATAATGTGTTAGAAGAATAAGACTTTTTCAGAGAAATTATTAAGTATTGATTTTATTAATATTTATAAATTAAGTATTAATTAATCATAGCTGCCTATGTTTATATATTCTATGAGAATTTATTATCTTTATTTTGTTATGATATAATTCATAAAATATGTCAAAATCTTTTAAAAAAAGAGAGATT
>CAOJBK014152721.1:0-10402 GCA_948294925.1 Codiaeum variegatum | reverse complement strand
CATGAGACTCACTACCTCCATACCAATAAGTATCTCATACTTATCATGGATGACAACAGAGGTGATGGTCTTCCGGATTAATGGCGTCCCTACCAATAATCCTATGAACATGAACAACCTTTAAAGCATCTGTTAAAAGGGCAATCTGTCACTCATATTCTCAAACTTTTTGAGAATAGATTCCCTTCAGAATACTTAAGGGACATATATACGTTCGATACTAGGAATGTATCCACTTAAAGAATATATGTACTAAAGCCAGTTAGGTTTTCGTTTACATTCACATACTAAGTGTAAGCTCTAGGGCATACACTGCTAACACTTTCATCAACAAACCCTAATTTTTACTTAGGCAACCTATAAGAACTAGTGCTCGCATTTTCCAATCTCAGTGATCACAGTTGTCCTAACCGATCAGAGTGACGGCCAACCTATATCTCTATTGGCGGTGAATTGGTTAACGGCATCTGCCTAGATACCAAGGCTTACTCCATCGGATCAGGAGTCTCCAACGACCGCATCGCCTATATATGTAGGAATAGGTCCAATCAGAGCTCAAGGAATTGAGACCGATGATGACATCACCATCACTTCTAGAGATAGTTATCTAAGCTTAAGTCTTTTTTGTATTACTTAGCTCTTTCCTTCTCTTTCAAGTTATTATAGATGTTTCATTGTACTTGCTAAAATACCTAAAAAAAATATTGTGTTTGGATTATAAATTGGCTTGGAATATTAAAAACTTTGTTTGAATATCATATTCTTGTACTGATCTACATCTGCCTAACTGATACGAAGAATTCATAAAACTCATTTTTATCAAAATGGTGATTTATAGACTGATATATCTACATTTGAGTGTTCTTAACGGCTCGAGACTCAAATTCAAGCAAAAACACTATTATTATCATTTTTTTTTGGGAAAATTAAAAATGATATCGTCATTTACAATAATTGTGCGCATTAGATATATATAACAAATTGATGTTAGCCATTACATTTGCATTATTCACTAATCTACTAACTCACAAATTTTCAAAGCCACGATTAGTCTGAGTACATGGCAATTCAATTATTATAATTATTAATACTATGACCTTTCTGGATTTAAAAAAAAAAAAAAACTGACTTTTTTTT
The DNA here is from genome assembly GCA_948294925.1 of Codiaeum variegatum. NCBI lineage: Eukaryota > Viridiplantae > Streptophyta > Magnoliopsida > Malpighiales > Euphorbiaceae > Codiaeum > Codiaeum variegatum. The sequence continues at coordinate 9,265 of CAOJBK014152721.1, read as the reverse complement.
TTGTTATGGCATAACATTTAAAAACAACATTATAATTATAAAATTATTAAAAATATGTTTTAACTCTAATATGATTGCAGAAACAAAAAAAAAAAAAAACGTAACAATGTTAAATTGTAAAGCATGAACAAAAAGGATTGAGATGCTTTACATTAGAAGTATTGTCACATATAAATCAATCTTTTTAATAATTGATATTAGATGATTACTTATTTTTTATTTAAAATTTTATTTTTAAATTTGGTCCATTGATAATATTAATTTACATGTGATATCATTCATGTATGTATTACTTAAATGCAGGAGAAGTTGATGTATAGGAGAGGATACCAATTTAAACAAAAATAAATGTTATTTGAAAAAAAAAAAAGTGAAACTTTTGACAAAAAAAATAGTAAAAATAATGAATAACATGAGTATATATTTTTCATTTTTAGTTTGCCTAGTTTGTTTTTTTAATTTTTTATTTTTTTTGCCAATAGTTTTTTTTTTTTTTTTTTAATTTTTGGTTTGGTAAAATGAAATGTAATAGTGCTTTTTTTATAAAGGGGTTTCTTGTTCTACAATCTGAAACTCTCTAATCAAATGATTGCAGGAAAAGGTGAAATTTAGAAAAGTAACGTCGGAACTGAATGTTAATGGGTAATCTTCAAATTTAAATAACAAGCCAAAAAACACCATAAATTTGGTAATTTCACCCATTTGCAAGGGTTTTTCTCCGCAAAATGCTTTAAGATTACGATATAGGAATTGTATTCCATTCTTTTTCATTCACAGAAGAATATGAGTATAGATGATGATGACCCAGGAGAACATAGTGAGTCAAGAAAATCAACTTCAAAGCGCTACAAATGCCTCACCAACTTCCAAAGAGATCTAATGGCGGGTGCACTTATGGGTGGTATAGTCCACACCATCGTAGCCCCAATTGAGAGAGCCAAGTTATTGCTACAGACCCAAGAGAGTAACCTTGCAATTGTGGGGCGTGGTGGGGGTAAAAAATTTAAAGGGATGGTGGATTGCATCGTTCGAACTGTTAAAGATGAAGGGGTTCTTTGTCTTTGGAGAGGCAATGGCACTAGCGTCCTTCGTTATTATCCATCTGTGGCTCTCAATTTCTCTCTCAAGGTAACTCCGTTTCATGTTAATTGTATGCATATAAGGTGTTTGATAAAATGCCTATACGAGAGGAATATTTGTTATTTATTTTGTCCAAAAAGATTGCTTTCCTTTGGTGACCTTCCACATACATTCAGCAACGCATACTTGCTGACTGTCATGTCTCCAAGCTCAAGTTTTTCTTTGATCAAAGGGCATAACTTGTCATTAATCGCTTCTTGTGACAAACAACTAACTGTTTTTTAATTAAATTTTAAACTTTTACAGTACACTTAAATATTTGTAAACCCAATCTTGTACCTCTTTTCCTGTCTGATGTAGTTACATGCTTACCTTGACTACATATTCTTAGAAACATCAAGACACCTTCTAGGCAAGAACACATTCTGTTCCCACCCATAAAAATCTATGATAAATTCTCAACTTGTGCAGTACTGGTAGATTTATGAACATTATGCCCCCTTGATGGGCATTTATACTGACATTCAATAATTGGAACATATTGGCTCATATCTGTTTAAGCTTAGCTCTTTTAGTTTGCTACATATTATGAAGTCGGAAACATTCGTACTTTTGTAGCATAACATATGGAGAATGTGAATGTTTCCACCAAGGTGGAATGAAATGGCACCATTATCTGATGATCAATAAAAGAAAAGGTGCAAGAGAAATTTCGTGAAAAGATATTACATAATGGCATGAAAAAAGTGCTCCAGTAGGTTATGGAACAAAGGTAATATTTAAACATCCTGGAACAATTTGGATAAATTGGACGATTCATTTGATGCAAATTGTGGTGTTTGATGAAGTCAAAGTTTTTCTTGCTAACTGGTAGTGTAGAGTTAGGGGGTTTATGAATAATAACACGAAAATATGGTTGACAATATTAGTAATGTAACAGAGCAGTGGGATTTGGAGAATATTCTCAGAAATTTGATTGAAGAACACAGATAAATACAAAATAGAGCATATGCATAAATTTTCTTCTGGTATTTTCTTTTTAAAGTCACAGGCATTCAGAGATCCTGTTTTAAGACACTTTTCAACTTTGTAAACTATTGATTTCAAAAAACTGTGAACTGTTAGTTTCTGAAGTTTTTGTAGATTTTTATCCTTCACACTTGTATTCTTTGAAAATGACCAATCATAATTTAATAAATTATCTACAATTAACCCAATGAATAAGAGAAGTGAGCTTAAATACAAGTTACGCAATACTATATGATAAAAGTCAAATAATTACATTGAAGAGCTTGAACAATTAGATCCTTTTTTAGGTGTATGAGGAGTTTGATCAAAGCTCAATTAAACTTCAGTATTTGACACAATGGTACTGAATTTCTTGAAGACTCAATAAAAACCTACCACGCATCTTTCAGTCAGTTTTAGAAAGTCTGAACTTTGAAGTCTTTGTAATGCCTTATGTGAGTCAGTGCCTCGTGAATGAGCAGAACCTTCTTATTGGGATGCTGAGCCATCTAATCCCTTTCTAACTAATACCACTTCTTTTTGAACTGATTAAAATTCAATATAGGTGAAATTTAAACAGTAGCTCATTTTCCCTTTCGTTTTTCTTTTTTCTTTTTCTTTGCGACGATTCTTCATCGTTGAGGGGGAAACTAGTAATGGAGCCTTCAATGAAATTTGTAATGGAATTTAAAGTGAAACTGGTTTTCAGGACCTGAGCTATCAACCATTGCTATTTCAGTTGATTGCAGATGTCAGGATCTGACATTGATGACAGTTTTAGAGCTGCTGACTTCACGATTCAACTTAGAATTTTGAAGGTTTTGTAGTTTGGTAGCTATACAATTCTTGACATCAGCAAATTTATGAAATATGATTAAAAAAGAAAATAAGATGTTACATAACCACTTGTATCATTAAATTTATTTAATGCTCCCGCGGATGATATAAAACTTCCAAGTGGATCACAGACATCTTTTTTTAGCCATCTTGTTTTATGCTGCAATGATTGTATGGCCTTAAAGTACTGCTTCTGCAGGATCTTTACAGAAACATATTAAGAAATGGTAACTACCAAAATGGTCATTTTCTGTCTGGTGCATCTGCCAATTTCATCGCGGGGGCTGCAGCTGGCTGCACAACCTTAATCATAATCTATCCACTTGATATTGCACACACCCGCTTGGCTGCTGACATTGGAAGAACTGATGTTCGTCAATTTCGAGGTATCTACCATTTCCTTTCTACCATACGCAAGAAAGATGGGGTTAGAGGAATTTACAGAGGGCTTCCTGCCTCTCTGCAGGGAATGGTAGTTCACCGGGGCCTATATTTTGGGGGCTTTGATACAATCAAGGAGATGTTGTCTGAAAACTCTAAACCTGATTTGGCATTGTGGAAACGTTGGGTGGTGGCGCAAGCAGTCACAACATCTGCTGGATTGTTTTCATACCCACTAGACACAGTTCGGAGGCGGATGATGATGCAATCTGGCATGGAACGGCCAATGTATCATAGCACTTTGGACTGCTGGAGGAAAATTTACAGGACAGAGGGAGTGGCCTCATTTTATCGTGGGGCGTTGTCAAATATGTTTAGGAGTACTGGGGCAGCTGCTATATTGGTTTTGTATGATGAAGTCAAGAAGTTCATGAAGTGGGGTGGACTGTAGCCGGAATCTCTTTTTCTTTCTTCTGTTCTTCTTCTTTTTTTTTTTTTTTTTTAATATCAAAGAGGACTAGAATAGAATGAGGGTTATGAGGATTAATTAATGAAAATCTTGTAAAGTGCAAAAATGTCCACAGCAAACATTGTTTTGCCATGTTACCTTTTGAAGCTCTGGCAAATCCCCCCTGATTTTTTTTTTAACAAATAAAGAAGTGAATGTAGTTAATTAGCATATACATGCTTTTATAAAAACTATTGGGTTGTCTTTTTCTTTATATATATACTCCCTCCATCCACAAATAATAGACAAGTTAGGAATTGAGTTTTGTTCACAAATAAGTGTCAAATTAGGAAGGATAAAGTATAAAAAAGAGTTCTGTGGTTAATTTATTTGTAATTTAGGATTTGTGAAATTTTTTACAACAATTGAAGGTCTGTAGTTTAATTTGTTAGCAAAATAGAATTTTTGTGCATTTTAATCCGATGTAGCATTGACATGGTATCAATTTTCATCTGATATGTGTGTGTCACGTCAGCGTCACATCGAATAAAAATAGACAAAATTCTTATTTTGCTAATAAATTAAACTACATAACCTAAATTGTAACAAAAAAAAAAAGAAAAGAAATTCAAGACAAAAAAATAATAAATATTCAAATTTACTCATACTATTAACGGTACACATTAAATTAAATGTTAACAAAAGATAATTTGTAAGAGTTACACATTTTAGTGTTGATAATCTTTTCCATCTAAGATAAAATTATGATTGTTTTAATTATTGTGTAAAAAACCTTAATTTGATGGAGAAAGTATATATAAAATAGATTGAAATTTTGGATGTATAAAATCAAGAAGCTAGTGATAAAACCTAGAAGTTGTGGGCTTGACATGTATTTAAAATTGACCTTTAATATATATTACTATTTTCAGTTTGAAAAAGATAGACTTTTTAAAGTTTTTTATATATATTAAGAAAATTAATTGATTTAGTTAAATTAATAGGTTTTTTCAAAACAAAAAATCCTTGTTTATAATTCTTAATTAATATATGTTTGTTTATATTATATTATTACATTAATTATATATAAAAATATATTTATAAATTAGTAATTAAATTAATAATTTAAAAATATAATGTGGCTTATAATTTTGGATGGATAAAAAAAAATTGGACCTATCTTTTCATTGAGGAAGGGGTAATAATTAAAACTAGTACAAGTGGAGGAAACTATAATAACAACAACAATACCCAACTGAATTATTGGAACACAATTTATCTGTAATGGTGGGTTCATAACTTGGGAATCCATCAACTATATCAGTTGGATTTTTCTCTTTATTTCTAAATAAAAGTTGTATTCAGAAGATGATTTAAGATAGTTTATAATAGTTTATTTGCTCATAAAATAAATCCCTTTAATTGTTATTTCAAAAAAAAAAAATAGTATAATTTAAAATGTTTGAAGTTTAAATTTAAAATTTTAAGGTGAATATATATTCTTTTTCAATTTTACCTTCATTATTTACAAATTAAAAAAACAAAAAACAAATAATGATTTCCTTTACAAATAACTCCGCAAATTGATTTTAAAACAATACATTTTTTATATCATTTTACATATTTTAGTTATGTAAATAATAAATTTTATAAAAAACTTTAATTCAATTACCTTCAATTTTGAGCTAATAGTTTTTCACCTTTTAAGGTAATTTTTTAATTTGCATCAAAGAGAAAAAAAAAAGTCAATTAATATAAAAGTTAATTTCATTTTATATAATTTTGTTTTGTGTTTCTACAACCATGTTATATAATTTTTGTAAATAATCAACAATCATTAAGTTCATTGCCAATCCAATTAGAAGTACTCCAAGTAGAAAATTCCCATTTGCTCAAAATCAACTCAACTCAACAAAGTTTTAATTATAAATTAATTGAGGTTGATTATATGGATTCGTCTTCTCCACTTGAGGCAATCTTGAACCATATTATTAAAAAGATATAAGACCTCAAGATAATATTAGATGACTCTACTTCAAGTAAGTTTAAGTTTACTCCTCCTCTTTTTACTCTCATCTACTATAAAAGTGTCATAATTTTCTAACCGGTGTATCTAAGGGTCAACGACGAACATGCCCGAACCATTTTAGTCTCATATCTCTTAGTTTGTCTTCTATTGGAGCAATTTTTACTTTATCTCTGATATATTAATTGTGATCTCTATCCATTTTAGTGTAGTCGTACATCTATTTTAGTATTATCATCTCAACCACACCAAACTTAGTAACTTAATGTGTTTTTATAGTCTAATATTCACTTTCGTATATCATAACAGGTCTTATCACAGTACGATAAAATTTTCCTTTTAGTTTATGTGGTCGCACATTCATTTTAGTATTCTTATCTCAACCACACCAAACTTAGTAACTTATTGTACTTTTATAGTCTAACATTCACTTTTGTATATCATAACAGGTCTTATCGCGGTGCGATAAAATTTTCCTTTTGGTTTATATGGAATCTTTCGATCACATAATACTCTGGAAGCTTTTTTCCATTTTATCCACGTCGCTTTAATCCGATAAGCAACATCCCCTTACAACCACCATCCTCTTGTAAGATAGAGTTTAAATATCTGAAATGTGTGCCTTTAGGTATGACAATGACTTTTAAACACACATTCATACGCTCTCCTACTGCCTTCACTTGTTATTTAAAAAAAAAAAAAACAAAAGTAGAAAATTCTCATTTATTGAATTTTTTTAACTTTATAGATAAATTTATAGCCAAATTTAAAATGCACAGTTCAAGTTCGTTGTTCGTCAGTCATTCATAAGCAGTGACATATCTTCAATGGTTTTTCAACAGGGCCATACTAATTTAACAAGTCAAATGTGACATAAATTTTAATAAAAAAACTCAAACATTACATACTTAACAATGAATTAGAAACTGAATAATAAAAATAATATATGTTTGTTATTAAATATCTAAATTTTATATTTATATTTCATTGCAAATCACCATCAATAAATTAAAAACTAATAATATAATATTATCAAAAAAAAATTAAAAGCAATAATAAATATTTATGGATTTATAAGACACCAAACAAATATTAATATTTTCAATTCCTTGAAAAGTGGCCGTTCTTAATTTATTAATCACTAATAGAATTGGAAAAAAAAGAGATGAATCATGGGTACTGAATTTTACTTGACGAAAAAGGAAAATTTAATTTATAGGCTTGTTTAGATTAATTTGATAGCAAAATGGCAATAAGTGAAGGCAAGTGGCAACCGAGTTTATTTTTAATAATACAGCAAGAGATTTAAGAGGGACCAACCAATTAATACTAGCAGAAAATTTGAGGAACCTGCCCACTTCAGCCTTACAAAATATCCGCCTCTGTTCATAAGCACGAATATTTATAATTTTACAATTTAGTATGCAAATGTTTTTCAATGAATATTAACGTGTAAATAGAAATTTTAGCTAATTTAAAGAAATAAAACTTTGAATGGTGCTGCTCTTCTTCTTTTGTGAATTGATGTATGTGGCAATTGATGAATGTTCGGCCAACTATCCGTAGAAGCCGTTAACTGGATAGTGGAAATGATGCCAGCCTGGACCAATATTTCTCCCACTTCCCTAGCAAGATTTATCTGTCTCTTAATTCAAAGATTTTCTTATTTTGTATTAGAAAAATAAGGATAAATTATTGTTTAGTCTTTACGTTTTGACGAATTAATACTTAAATTCTTGTATTATATTTTGATTTTTTTAACAGTTTAGTTCCCCTGTACTTTCGTTTCATATTTTTCCTTTATTTGTTTTTCCAAATGGCTAAAAGAATAATACATATAGTTATAATATGACTGATTGAAATAATAAACTTAAAAAGTTATGTTTATTAAATTAATTTTTTAAGGTACAAAGTTTTTAATTTATTTTTATAAAATAATTGACTGAATGCATGATTTTTTTAAAGTTTATACATTCAATTTTCGACTATAGTTGTTGTCCATTTAGTCATTTCGGAAAAAAAAACATATGGAAATATACAAAACAAAAGGATAGAATAACTAAGCTGCTAGAGAAATCAAAATAGAGAAATAAGGATCTGTTCATTACCATTTTCTGTTTCCTCTTTTCTGTTTTTTAAAAAACAAAAATAACATTTTGAAAATCAGAATTTATTTTTTTCACTTTTATGTTTTTAACTTTTTTGGATAAACATAAAATAAAATGTTAGAAATATATTTTTTAATAATATTTGACATACTTTTAATTTTTCAAGTTTAAAAACAGAAATAAAAAACAAAAAATCACAGTGATAGTTTCATAAAGTATGAGAACTAAAGTGTTAATTTGACCAAAATTTAGATATTAAACAGTAATCTATCCAAAAATGAAAAACTCAAATTTATATCTTTCTATATAAGAGGAAATTGTGACCCCTCATATCAAAAGATATTTCTAATGGTGTCAAACATAAATTATTTATTAAAAATGCATTTAATAATACATCATATTGCATTCTATTACATTAAAACAAAACACCATCTACTTATTTCACACTTTGTAAAATCAAACGAAATGGAAAAAAGATTACTAAAAAAAAGCACATGATTTACGTCTAATGTTGATCGAAACAAATTGATCTAAAGGACCTGCACCTAAAGATGCTTGACAATGACCTTCATGAGGGGCTAGTTTAAAAGTGCGAGGGCTAGTTTCACAAGTATTTTAAAAGTGCGAGAGCTAGTTTCACAAGACTGTTGCGCCACAGATCTCTATCTGCGCCACTTGATAGGTACGAGACCTAACAACTTTCGATCTTCAAAGTTGGATTGGACTGGATTTAGATACTTACACAATGAATAAGGTGAGTTAAGAGGGCCAGGCAAGCAATGGTCCTCCGACGCTCAAGTCACACTACAAGAAATTTTAGATTTATCGACCCCAATTACTGACCGAATTTTTTGGGTCAGTAAATACTGACCCAATAATTATACTTACTGATCAAATAGTGACCCAATTTAGAAAAAAAAATTTAAATTAATTAATTACTAAGCAATTACTGACCCAAAAAATGGGTTAGTAAATTACTAACCCATTTTTTGGGTTGGTAATTGGTCACAAAATTGGAGGGAAATAATTATTCGAAATCCCGCTAGATTATACTGACCAATTACCGACCCAAATGGGTTAGTAATTTACTGACTCATTTTTTGGGTCGGTAATTGGTCACAAAATTGGAGGAAATAATTATTCGCCAGATTATACTAACCAATTAATTGCGTCGGTAATTAGCGATGCATTTTTTTGGTCGGTAATACTGGGCGGGAATTAATTTTTTCCGGAAAAGAGCGCGTCAAATATATGGTTACTAACCCAATTTAGGGGTTAGTAACGGATCAGTAATATTTTAATATAAATTCAATTTTTCTCTTTTTTTTTTTACCACAGCCAAACACATACAAACCTCAAATCTCTCTCGTTGCAGTC
>CAOJBK014152059.1:0-11959 GCA_948294925.1 Codiaeum variegatum | reverse complement strand
TCACTTTTTCTTCTCACTTCCTGGTCTGGTGCTCTACGTCATGCCCCCTTTGGAGGGTCCTTTGCTAGTCAAGTTGGGCTCGCTTTTTCTTATGACTCCTTATTCTAGTGCTCTACATCATGCCCCCTTAGAGGGTCTTTTGTTAGTCAAGCTAGGCTCACTTTTTCTTCTGACTCCTTAGTCTGGTGCTCTACGTCATGCCCCCTTTGAGGGTCTTTTTCCAGTTAAGCTAGGCTCACTGATTTTGTTACATAAAAGTAATTAAGTTAATAGAATATGTATATATAAACATATATATGTATTTTTACTTCCAATTAGGAATAGTACAGTTTCAAATGTTGTACATTCCAGGTGTGTGGCACTTTTTTGCCTTCCATGTTTTGTAGCTTATAGGTTGCTGGGCCAATAGTTCTTTCGACTTTGAATGGGCCTTCCCAGTTCGGTGCCATCCTCCCCATGCCTTCGCGTTTCCTTGTTGCTTCTAGGCTTTGCATCACCAGGTCTCCTACTTTGAATATTCTGCTTTTAACTCTTTGTTTGAAGTAGCTTGTAACCCTGTTTTTTTATGTAGCCACCTTGATGTAGACTCGTTCTCTCAAATCATCCAGTAGGTCCAGATCAATTCCCCTCTGCTCTTCATTAGGTTCTTCACTGCAGTAGCATTCTCTCCCACTGGGCTTCCCCATGTCAACTGGGAGAACTGCTTTAGTGCCAAATGTAAGGGTGAAAGGTGTCTTGCCTATTGATTCTCTAGGGGTGGTTCTGTAAGCCCATAACAAATGGCATAACTGTTCTCTTTAGTTTCTTCCACATTCTTCGAGCCTTTTCTTCAACCCTTGGACAATGGTTCTGTTGGTGACCTCGGTCTACCCATTTGACTGAGGATGGGAGAATGAGGAGAAATTATGCTTTATATTGAAGCCCTCACATAGGTCTCTCATCTTGGCATTGTCAAACTACTTCCCATTGTCGTTGATGATCTGGTGTGGCACTCCGAACCTGCATATAATATTTTTCCAAATAAATTTCATCACGTTCTCTATCGTGATTATTGCAAGGGCTTCGGCTTCTACCCATTTGGTGAAGTATTCTACTGCTAGGGAGAGTTCCCAGTATGTCCATCCCACTTGTGGCAAATGGCCACGAGCCATATATGGGCGCTTGTTTAGCAGCTGGGATTTTACACAAATTTGCAAATTTCTAGCATACCTGGCATCTTCTAACTAAACTCATGGAATCTGCTTTCATGGTAGGCCAATAGTATCCTTCTATGATGGCTTTAGCTGCTAAAATTTTTCCTCCAATGTGCATTTTGCAGGCTCCTTCATGAATCTCCCTCAAGACATATTTTGCTTCACTGGGAGTAAGGCATCTAAGCCATGGAAGAGAGAAGTCTCGCTTGTAGAGGACTCCATTGTACAAAGAGAAATGTGAGCTCTTCCATTTGATCTTCTTTGCCAGCTTTTAGTTCTTTGGGAGTTTGCCCTTTTCTAGATAGGCTCTTATTGGGTCCATCCAACAAGGTTCGGGCTCTATACACATAACATCCTCAGAAGCTTCTATAGAAGGGTGAGTTAAAACCTCTAAGAACACTTTGCTGGCGATGTCGATTGGGTGAGATACATCGAGCTTGCTTAGACTGTCTACTCTGTTATTAGCAGCTCTTGGGATCTTCCTAAATTTGACCTCTATCCCTTTCTCCTGCATTTTCTTCAATTGCAAATCTATTTTCTCTAAGTACTTGACCATGTCAGGATATAGGGCTTTGTAAAGACCTATGACATGGCCCAATACTAACTGTGAGTCGCTAAATATGTGCAGTGTTTCAACATGCAAATGCTCAACCACAAAGAGGCCTTAAAGGAGGGCTTCATACTCAGCTGTGTTGTTCGTAGTTGCGAAATCCAGCTTTAAGACGAATTCTATAAGAAATCCCTCTTCATTCTTTAATACCACCCTTACTCTCCTGGCTTCTTTACCACTAGCTCTGTCAAAAAACAACTCCCATTTGACCTTCGGGTTCATGGATTCGGGTTGCCCTAAGACCCGCTATCTGGTATTTCCCCTACTGGGAATGAACCTTCTAAAATAAAATCTTTCAAAGCATGTGCCTTGATAGCTCTTCTAGGCCTATACTCCATGCCATATCCTCCCAACTCTATGGCCCAACAAAATAGCCTTCCAGAAAGTTCTAGTTTGTGTAATAGTTTTTGTAAGGGTTTGTTTGTGACCACCACCCCTTGATGTTTTTCCAAATAAACCTTGAATTTCCTGCAGGATAGTACTGGAGCATACACAATCTTCTCGAGGGGGCTATAGTTTAATTCTGCCTCCTGTAACACCTTACTGAAATAATATACTGGCATCTGGCAGTTTCCCTCTTCCTTAACTAGTACTGAACTGATTGTATGTTTGCGAGGCTGAGAGGTACAACAGGAGCTCTTCCCTTTTTATTAGCCTGCTCAAGACCTGCTTTGAAGCAAGAAAAGCTTTTAGATCATCCATGGCCTACTGACAATCTCGAGTCCATTCGAAGGTGGCACTCTTCTTAAGCTTCTTGAAAAATGGAAGGTACTTCTCCCCAAATTTGGACATGAATCTGTTGAGAGCCACCAGCCTGCCTGTTAGCTTTTGGACTTCTTTGACCATCCTATGAGGGTTCATATCAAGGATGGCTTGTACATTTTCTGGGTTCAGCTCGATTCCTCTTGCACTGACTTGATAGCCTAGAAATTTGCCTCCATTGATGAAGAATGCACATTTTTCCGGATTCAGCTTCATTCCATAGGCATTCATTATGCCAAACACTTCCTTCAAATCTTGGATGTGTTGCTAGAAGCTCATACTCTTCACTACCATGTCATCCACATAGACTTCAAGATTCCTCCCGAGCTATTCTCTAAACATGTGGTTGAAAAAGCCTTTGGTAGGTAGCTCCATCGTTCTTAAGCCCAAAGGGCATAGACACATAACCGTTTGTTCCTTTTTCTATGGTGAATGAAGTATTCTCCTCATCATCTTCATCCATTCAAATCTGGTGGTAGCCTTGCTTAGAATCGAGCAAAGAGAAATAATTATAGCTGGCTATGGAGTCTACCAGTTTATCAATCATAGGCAATGGATAAGAATCTTTTGGGCATGCCTTGGTTTAGTTCAATGAAATTAATGCACATATGGTAGCTTCCACTCGCTTTTTTTACTAACACAACATTTGTGAGCCAGTCCGGGAACTGCACTTCCTTGATGAAACCAGCTGCAAGTAGCTTATCGACCTCTTCATCAATAATAGCCTACCGTTCTCGAAGCACCTCTTCTTCTGTTTGATTAGCCTAAAGGCAGGGTCCACTTGGATCTTATGTGTAATCACTTCTAGGCTTATCCCTAGCATATAAGTGGAGGTCCAAGCTAATGTTTCAACGTTACCATCCAGAAATTCTTGCCCTTACTTCTTTTCTTCTAAATCTAATGCAGAATTGATCTGCAAGGTTTAGTCGTTATCTCTGACTTCGAAGGGCTCAAGCCTTTGGGTAGATTCATCTTTGGATTCTATTGGGACCTCCTGAGGAGTTGTCTCCACCAAATTCACCTCTTCCAGCTCCAGTGAGATAGCCTTCCTCTTCTTTTCAATTGTTAAATTCATATTGGGTGCTGCATCTCCATAGATATGCAGGTCTGATCCATTAGGAAAGGGAACTATCAACCTGCCTCTTCTGACGCTCACCGAGGCATCTAGATCCCATAGCAACGGTCTTCCCAACATCACATTGTACGCCATGGGCAGCTTCATCACCATAAAGATCGCCATCACTGCTACTGCCTTCGGGGCTTGGCTAACTATTACAGGCAACTCAATGGTGCCTGATACTACCTCGCCTTTGGCCCAGCTCAGTTCCAACAGGTTTAGTTGGGTTCGTACCGAACCTGCTCCACCCAATCCAGACCGAACCTGGAGAATAGCTTTGACTTGTCCACTAGCGACCTTTAGGGTTTGGAATCTCACACCAGACAGGAGTTATGGGCCCCATGGGAAGGTACACTGTCAGTGCACCCCAGCGTGCCACGTGCCCCCTTGAACAGGGTTTCCACTCCCTATAAATACATACATCTAGAGCCTGAACAAGGTAAGAAAAACCTATCCTAAAAAAGCTCTCAACTACATATTGTTCCATCTGTGTTCCAACCTTTCACTGACTTGAGCGTCAGAGGGTTATAGCCGGACACAACGTCCAGTACCCCTGAAAGCCTGTTACTCTGTGCAGGTCCATCTTAGCTCAACCAGAGCAGTCACATCCCAGCGTAATCAAATCTAGCACGCATCAGTGCCCACTGCTGGGATGATGGCTTTGTCAAGAGTGCGTACCGAAACTTCTAAGGGATGAATCTGTGAGCTCTTAATCCCTATTTGCATGAATATCTCCCACTATAGGAAGTTTACCGAGCTCCCTATGTCAACAAAGATCCTCCTGACCCTGAAGTTTGCCACCACTGCTGAGATTACTATGGCTTCGGCCTTTTTGGTTGCTCTGCTGGCTAAACTCGATGTGGGCTGCTTCGAGCCGTTGAAATAAACAAACTCTGATGGCTCATGTGCTCAGGCCATCTCCTTCTCCTTCCTTCGACTAAGAGGGACTTCTTATGGTCCTCTTGTGAGGCATATAATGTCTCTAGCCACTCCATCTTCGATTGGCACTGCCTGTGGTGGGTTCGCCAGCCCTGCTCTATCAGTTCTCTTAATGTAGTTGTTGAGATATCCCTATTTTATGAGCCTTTCAATCTCCTCCAGGAGGGAGCGATAGTTGTCAGTGATATGCCCATGAGTGTTGTGAAATTTACACCATAGGGATCTATCTCATTTGGTTGGATCCTTCATGATGGGCATAGGTCTCTTCCAAATATCCTTGTCCTAAAAAGTTGCAAAAACCACCTCGGGTTTGGCATTCAATGGTGTAAGTTTGGAGGGATCGAACCTCTCCCTCCTAGGTGGTTCAATATGCCTCAACTGGGGATTTTTCCTGCTAGAGATTCCTCCACACTTTGTTGTTAGCTCCTCTCTCTTAGCTTTCTTCTGGGATGAGCTTCCCTCTTCTGGCTTTCTTCTCTTGAAAAACCTGCTCTCCCTGAAAGCATCATCTTGCTTAATATATTCTTCTGCAATTGACATGGCTTCATTTAAGGTCCTGGGCGAACTTCGGACTAAAGCTTTGAAGTAGTCCTAATGGCTAGTGCACTTCTGCAAAACTTCGATTACTTGAGTCTCGTCGATATCCGTCAACTTTAGTGTCTCTTTATTAAAATGAACAATGAAGTCTCTAAATGATTAATCCAAAACTTATTCCACCTGCTCCAAGGCTCGAGTTGGCATTGGTATAGGGATGCTAGCTAAAAATATCTTGATAAACAAGTCCACTAGACTCCAAAACAAATCTATGTTGTCATCTGGAAGACTATCATACCATTTCACCGCAGCCCCTCCTAACGTACCTCTGAAAGGCCGGCAAAGTGCTTCATCTCTAGTGGTTTGAAACTCCACTAAGTGTTTGTATTCCAAGAGATGTGCTTTAGGATCTTGACGGCCATCTTACTTGTCTATCCGAGGCTACTTGAATTTTTCAGGCATTTAGAACTCTTCTATGCTCCTACAAAATGGAGATCTGAGGTGAAGAGAAATGTTTCTTCTTCTGACTAGCTTAGGGCCTTCCATTTCCTCCACATATCTCCTGACCTCTTCTTTTAGCATCACTCTGGACCCATGGTGGTTTGAGGCTTCTTTTCTCTCCTGGGGTTTCCATGCCTACTTGCATGCTCATGTCTTCGCTCTAAACCCCTGTGGGACGAGCTCCTGCGGTCCTCTTCTCTTTTACTGGCAATGAACCTGTCTCCTACTGCCTCTCCCTCATCTACTTGCCGCCTTCCACTTCCTTCTCCCACTCCTTCATCCCTGACTGGCACTTCTGGCACTGGTCTGTTCTTGTCCCTTTCTTCTGCAGGCCTATTTGGTAGGGCTCCTGCTACATCAACGAGGGCATTGACATTCAATCCTCTATTCACCACGGGAGAGTTGTTATCAACCCTAGCAGGTGAGTTAGGTCCTTGACTTGCCTGAAGTGATGGAAGTAAGGGAACAATGTTGGTAATCAGATTTTGCAACGTGACTACCAAATATGGAATTGTAAGAGGCTGTGTGGGTTGTGAAGCTGGTGTGGAAGGGCTTGGTATATGAGGTTGTCCCATAAAACTTTGAAGGGTTTGCAAGGAAGCAGCTAGATTAGTCAAAGCTGTTGCTAGATTTTGGTGTGCTGGGAGTGTGTTTGCTGCTGGGTTTGTATTAGTGGGAGGAGGATTATCCTCCACTATGTGGGTTTCATCATGTGTTGGCTCCATTGTGAGAGCTTTAACTGTTATGCAGGCTTTGAAACGTTCTGAGAAGAAACTTCTATATTGTTTCCCACAGACGGCGCCAAATGATGCGTGTTAGTTTGTCACACTGTTGGATACTAATTACTCTAGTTGAGTTAGAGCAGTCTGCACAGAGAAAACAATGGTCAGGGGTGGCCGGACGTGGTGTCCGGCAATAACCCTCCAACGCTCAAGTCAGGAATAAGTTGAAGTGGGAAAGCTCTCAAAAATGGATCTTAGTTTAGAGTTTTGCCTTGCATGTGAACATTACCCCGTATGGTCTATTGAGCGTTGTATTTATAGGGGGAAACCCTGATGAAGGGGATACATGCCCGCTCCGGGTATATTATAGTATACCTCTTCATGAGGCTAGTGACACCTATCTTCTATGGAACCGAACCACCGAAGGCTAATAAGACAAATCCTGTTGAGTACTTGGGTTTAGGTAGAATCAGGGTGTTCTAAGGTTCGGCCAAATTCTGAGTAGATAGTTGGGACCGAACTAGGCCAATGTTGAGCAGTATCAATAACATTAACAAACTAGAGACAATAAGATTCAACAATAATAGAACCTCCTCCCAATCTAGAGCTTCTCGAAATGTAAGAACCTCAATGGGTAAAGGCAAAAACAAGCCATGAATCATAACTATGTAAGCATGCAAAACATGTCCCATGCTATTCCGCAACACCACCTCAACATCACGCAATTTTGTTTGAGTATCAACACTATCCAACAAACGGTCATTCCTTGGAGCAGCAATGAAAGGTGTGTTGCAACGTGAAGTCTGCACCTTATCCTAATTTGATTTTGTAATGGAAGATGGGAAGCAAAGAATGACTATGAGAGCGTTTGAGATTGCTTTTTCAAAAGTATGATTGGACAAAATTTTTTACATTTTATTTTAAAATACTTTTTTTAAATTGTCTTTTTAAGAAATATGTAAATTGATAACTTTTTTAAAAATAAACTTGAAAGAATAGATTTTAAAAAAATTATTTAATTAAATAAAAAAAAGTTCTAAATATGTTTTTACAGCTTTCAAGGTAAGTGCTATAATCTAACTAGAGCATACATCACCGCAGATCTCACCGCAATACGATAAAATTTTCCTTTTAGTTTATGTGAAATCTTTCGATCACATAATATTCCAAAAACACTTCTCCATTTCATCCACCGCGCTTTGATCCGATGTGCAACATACTCCTCACAACCTCCATTCTCTTACAAGATAGATTCTAAATATCTAAAATGTGTGATTTTAGATATGACAAAATTTTTTAAATACACTTGCATATGCTCTCTCCAAGTAACTTTATTAAATTTAGAACATCCTTATTGCATTAAATACAAAACACCTTTAGGGTTCTGAAAAACAGTTCCCTCGTTTATCATGCTGAATCTTCTTTGCTTCACATATTTATCTTTTCTTATCCATCCTCCATTCAAGCTATTCTGAACTAATTTACTTGATCATTTTTGAGGCTTCCATTGGGGAAAAAAATCAAAATAAAAATAGGTTTACCCGTAATAATCATAAAGATTATATACCATCACAATCACTATTCATTCTTGAAACAATTGGCTGTTTTTGCTCGGATTTTAGCATTTAAAATGTGTATAAACTTGGATCACATGAAATATTCTATTAAATATAGAAAGATATAAGCATGTAATTTACACTTATCTCGACAATCATATTGCATAAAATATCAATTGAACTCTTCTCCACTAAAGATCAGTTTGCTTACCAGATAGCAAACTTTTAAAAGCTTGGTCCACTAGCCTTTTCTATTGCAACGTTAGCATCCCATAATTTTCATTCCAAACAGCACTAACTCATTGACCATTGCCAACTTGAGTTTCTTGCCATGTGCACCAATGGTTTGAGTTGATCTTCTATTAACTGAAAGCGCTCATTTTATTTTATAGAAGGCCTCTCAAGAAGTTAATCCCAGGCATACAAGTATAGAAACAGGGGAATTCTTGGCCTACAGTGCATTGCATGCTTGGCGTAGATTCAACACATCCTAAACCATTTACAAACTAGAAGAAACTAAGGTAGTGTTTGATTGGACGTAATGGGATGAAATGCAATGTAATCAAATGCATTTCTAATATAAATTTACACTTGAAATGTATTTGATTACATTGCATTACGCTCCACTACGTACAACCAAACACTACTAAGTGGGTTGTATGTCTCTACAAAGTCCTGGACAATATTAAAGTTAATCCGTGATGATCTAGAGGCCATAAGTTAAAACCAAAAAACTGCCTTCCAAGATCCCATGTGCCATGTTCATGGAAACTTGCAAAACTTATTAAACCATCAAATATCAGAATTACAGTAAGACTTTATAAATATCTGGTAAAAGCAAATAAAAGAAAGCGATAAACAAAACCCTCCAAAGCAACTTGTCTAGAGAAATGAAGTCCTTTCCAATCTTGATCAACTATATTTGAACAACAAGAGACAAAAGTATGAAAACTCCTCCTCAAGTTAGTTAACAATGAACTTATCTAAAGCAACACTTATGCCTGCTGCAAACAGATTCAGTTCGACAACATAAGGAAATAAGGTAGTGAGTGTTCAATCAAATTATGTAAAAGGAATGCACAAAAACATAGACGTTCCTGGTTAAGAAGAAAAGAAACTATCAATGACTGTCAATGAAGTAGAAAATAGCAACACATTATTATTAACTGCATTCCCAAAAGCCTTCAGTTAGCATAAAAAAGGCATAGTTTTTTATTTCTATCATGCAAAAAGTTTAGACATAGGAAGTTTATTAAGAAACTTTAGAATTTCAGTTTGTGCAACAAGAAATTCTTGCATGCTAAATTGCTAATATCACCATTACAATTCCAAGCTTCTTTCACCAAAATGTGTACAACAAACAAACAATGCTCAGCTATAACTTCATTAAGGAGAAAAAAAAGGCCAAAACAGAAAGGATAAAAGTTATCACTAACAAAGAAGATTGATAATTCAACCATACCAATCAGTCAAGCAGGAGAAACATCCAATTCGTGCAACGCTTTGTGATTCAAATACTGATGCAAAATAGTAAGCCTAGCCGTCTCAAATGCAAAGTATCCCAATGCTGAAAAACAAGCACTATGAACCATTCTAGGACCCATTCCCCTAGTAAATCCAACCCATCCTTCCTCCTTCAGAATCTGCTTCACAGTAGAAGAAACCCCACTATACATTGCAGCTGCAACCTTATCTACCACCTCCCTATTCACCTGGGTCATCAACCTTGTCTTAACTACATCAAGCGGTGTAGTTATTGAAGCTGAGATAGCCCCAGCCAATGCCCCACAAAACACACTCTCAATGGGCTCCAAATGACTCTTCTGAGTCTTATGCAACACTGCAGCCTTTAAATACTCAAATGAAGAATAACTCAACACACCAGCAGGCAAATTTCTTAACAAAGTAGCAGAATACCCTGCATAAAGCCCCAAGATTCCATCTTTCTCCAGTATTTTCAACAAAACCTCCCAGGATCTTCCCTTAGCGCCAGCTTGCATTCGTTGAGTAATCAATTCTTTTGGAACCATAATAGCTGAAGAGACAATATTTCCCATGGCACCAGCAGTTGGAGGGATAAGAATAGATGGGTACTTCTCTAATTTGGATAAAATCGATTTCCCAAATTCACAGGTCCCAAAATAAACTGCTGAAGAAGCTGTAGAGCCAACAATCACTGCAGATACGCCGCTATAGAACCCTAAAATCCCTTTCTCTTGAAATGTCTTGACTATAGCATCAAAGGTACTGCTATAAATATGAGATGCACCCTTTGTTTGCAATTTGGTTTTGATTGTGTCAAGCGGGTACAGGCAGACATATGTGAATGCACCAGCTAAGCCACCACCTCCAGCTCCTATGAGGGCTCGCTCGAAGACTGAGAGGTTCTTCATGAGGGATTGAACTTTGGGGTTGTCTTTTGAAGCGGGTTTGAGCCATTTTGAGAAATCGGGTGTTGTTTTGGGTTCAGAGGAGATAGAATTGGAAGCAAATGGCAGGGATTTGGCAATGGGTTTGTTATGGTTTTTGAAGGGTTTTTTAGGGGAGAAGTGAGTGAAGAGATTGGTGAAGTCAGTTTGGATAATTGGGTGGCATTGGCTACAAGGGTCTGGAGATGGTATACCAAGATATGCACTGATATTGGCTTCCATAGTCTCAAAATTGGAAGCTTTTGTTTTGCTATCTGCCTATCTCCGCTGCTACTGGTTCATCCAAGGTCCATCCTATTTTTAATTTAAGGCTAGGATACGACACCATTTCTCTTGACCACAGTTACTCCCAAACGACATTTTCTTAAAAAAGAAATTTGCCGATTCACCAAAACGAAAGTCCGTTGGTAAACGACATCATTTCGTTTCAGTCTCTTCAGCTTCAACAACAAACTGGTTGTTTTTCCCTCCAAGCTCTCTCTCTCAGTCCACCGTCGCACTCGCATCAGAAAAACCAGATGAATTGATCGAAAAATCAAATAAACAAGAAAATTCAAATTCTGGGTCTTCTTTCTCTCAAAATCTGCCTCTATCCAAGGACCAAGATTACTCCTTTTCCCCTGTAATTGCAAAGAATTCTTTTACTTCCACTCTCTTCTGTTTCCATTTTATTTTCTTCTTTAACTTCAATTCCCTCTCACTCTCCATCCCTATCTTGCCTGAAACCAATATCACTTTCTACGGCGACGCAGAACTCAGAAACAAATCCATCACTCTCACTCAACAACACAATTGCTCTGTCTCCAATTCCTCTTCTTCTGGGGTTGGACGAGCTTTTTACCGATACCAATTCGGTTTCTTGATCACAAAACCAAAAAGACTGCATCTTTCTCTTCCCGATTCTCATTCTCCATAATCCCCTCTAAATCCTGCCCCTTTGGTAATTGTATAGCTTTTTTGATAACCTCTAATGCCGAATCTTTTAGCCTCTATAATGGTTACATGGGGCTTCCTGCAGGACGAGCCTTAAACCATGAAGATTCTTTCATTGCTGTTGAATTTGATACGAGCCATGATCTCTCGCTTTTTGATATCAATAATAAACACATTGGAATTGATATCAATAACACAGTTGTATCTTTTGCTTCAGTTGATGCTGTATCAGAAGGGATTGATCTTAGAAGTAGACGGCATATTAAAGCTTGGATTGAGTACTCAGATTCTAAACAGTTGATCCAGGTATCGGTTAGTTACTTGAAAAATAAGCCTCCAAACCCCATTCTCGAGGCTAAGATTGATCTTTCTGAGTATTTGAACGATTTTATGCATGTTGTTTTCTCTGCTTCTAATGGGCAAGGCTCAGCTTTTCACATTTTTGATCAATGGACATTCAGAACTAACTCCATGTCTATTAATAAAACACTGAAGGAGAATTCTGTTTCATGTGCTTTGCTAAGAATTAGAATCTAAGTAAAAATGGCGACTTCTTTTATGTTCATGATAAAAAATCAAAGATTAGAGAGATGACTATGGGTTTGGGTGGTTTATTTGCATTAGGCCTCTGCACAATCATTTTCTTTCTTATAAAGAAAAACA
>CAOJBK014151128.1:0-16456 GCA_948294925.1 Codiaeum variegatum | reverse complement strand
GTATGTAAGCAGTAACAAACTATAGCCTCCAATATGCCAGATAACATGTCACCTCAAGTTTAAGGATTATATGCACAATCATAATCTAAATGATGCGATATTGAATGGTAGGTAACGACCCATGTATCCATCATCTAACATCACTATTCAACTTACTCTTCTCATGAGTGCTCACATGTTGTCACGACATCACATCTTTGTAGCATAAGACTCACTACCTCCATACCAATAAGTATCTCATACTTATCATGGATGACAATAAAGGTGAAGGTCTTCTAGATTAACGACGTCCTCACCAATAATCCTATGACTATGAACAACCTTTAAAGCATCTGTAAAAAGGGAAATCTATCATTCATATTCTTAAAATTTTTGAAAATAGATTCCCTACAGAATACTTAAGGGACATATATACGTTCAATACTAGGAATGTATCCTCTTAACCAACATATATACTAAAGCAAGTTAGGTTTTCGTTTACATTCGCATGTTGAGTGTAAGCTTTAGGGAATACACTATTAACAAGAAGTTCACGTGCTAATTACCTACTTAACATACTCCTTCATTCTTCACCTTTGGTGCCCCATGACTTTTAGAGGGTTAACAAAAACTAAAACTTTGTTACCTCTATTTTTTTAATCTACAAACTCCTCTCCCCTTTGATCCTCAAGAGGTGTTCAACATTTTATTGATCATCCATGTTGTCTCACCTTCTGTTCGCTACTCTAATCATGTGCACATTATCAACCAAAGAAAGAGTATCTCCTTCAAGAGATCTTCTTCCGCTCATAAAGTTGAGAAAAATGCAATAGAAAATAAAAGCAACAAATTAAAAAGAAAATATTCACAAGAAATAAACAAATAATACCTAGCTAGTTCCCTAGCAACGACACCGAAAACTTGTTTGTCCCAAAATATATTGTCCAATAGTGACTGCAAGTATATGAGCTATTGTAGTATAAACTGAGAACCTAAGGTCGTATCTCTCAAGGAACTTGTGTTAGGTTATCGATTTGTTTCACAAATTGCAGTTAAAGTAAAAGAAATTTTGATTTTATAAAAGTAAAATAACAAAGACACCAAAGCAAGTAAAATGATGATGTTTAAATGCAATGATATAAATTGGTCTAGATATCTAACAATCCATAGTCAATCATCTATGAACTTAAGCTTTTGGGTAAATTAATTATGCCAAACGATCCAATTTTCAATACAATCATTCAATAGAACTTATTATACTAGCAATCAAATTCATTGAAGTAATCTAAAGAAAACATGCATCAAACATTGGATTTAATCCTAAAACTTATATTTCTAATTCATTTTAGAATCTCAGTTGAAAGGGTTTCGAATTTGGGTTTCCACTCTCGCTCCATCATCCAAACCCTAACTCAAACTAATTGGTGACCAAGCAATAGTTTATATTCATTAAATAAATTCAATGAAACAAAAGTTTAGAAAAATAAAAACAGCCAATCAATATCATTCATATCACGGCTATTTCATGCTCAATCTTTAGACAATGAAGAGTTTAGCTTATAATTAATTTAGAACTTAACAAATTATCAATAAAATTCAAAGAAAACATGATTAATCTCTTAACACGATGTTCACCCCAAAGAAGAATTAAAGTAAAAGAGTTAAGAAAATGAACCTCAAAGAGATTTGTAGAAAATCTCAATATCCTTGTAGAATTTTAGCTTAGTCTTGATTACAAGCCAAATCTGTGCTAAATTAATGAAATCAATGAAACTAATTGAAAAAAAAAATCTAAAGAAAATGAGTTAAAAACTTCTAAATCTTTGAAAAGTATGAAAGGAGTCCCATAAAAGATCAGAAAAACATGTATTTGTAATTGCCCAATTTTTGCGCCTGCACGATTCAATTGAATGTGCACAAGTCCATACACAAGCCTTAAACACATGCATAGCTTTTTTTGGCTTCTAAAAAGTGCGCGACCCAACTAGTTTTGTACGACCCAAAATGCATTTTGCACGGCCCGGTGTAATATCCTCTTTTCAGTTTAGTAAACAGTACGTGCAATCTCTTCGCGTACGGATATAATCCAATTGGGCACGGGCCTGTACAAAAGATAAAATCCATCTTAGAATTTGGCATAGTCCTGCTTAAGTTACATGACCCTTTTGGCCTTTTACACATTCGTGTAAAGCAATTTTTCTTACAATGCTCCAAAAATTGCCTTGTTTGATTTCGACATGCTTAGAAACCTCATCATTCATTCTGAAAAACACCGATTTTGAATGAATTCTTGAATTTTACTAAACACCACTAAAAAAATAATTAAATACAATTTTTAGATAAAATCTAAATTAAATATAAGGGGAAAAAATAGAAAAATACACCCAGGACCTGCTTTAATTCCAGAAGCCTCATAAGACAACAGACCTGTCTCAAACTTTTGAACCCTCCTTACCTTCCTATAAGCCTTGGTGAAGCTAATTCCTTGTTCACTTTGTATTTTCAACCTCAAAACCTTAATTATAAAGAATCTTTACTTCTAACCAGCAACCCTTGTTTGATTTTTTAGTGAACAACTTTCTCCCTAGCCTCATGCTAAAGATGTATATAACATGATTAGAGAAAGAAACAACCATAGTGAAAAAGGATTGAAAATTTTAAAGGATGGGGTTTGAGTACCCTTGGATGTAACTCACCATCTCAAAGCAATAGAGGTCGAGAATGTAGTTGGGAGTGAGCATCATTTAGTTAAGCCCAAAGTACTCGAAGATGATTTGGAAAAAGGGGGAAGGGGGTAGCAATAGGTCTCTCACAAGAAGGTCATAGAACCAGACATAAAAGTCCCCTAATTTTGGTATATCATGGTTCAATTTAATGTTAAAGGCCCTTTGATTCTTTTTTCAGTGAAATCTTGGCTGCAACCTCCTTAGTAGCCTCAAAATGAGTATTGAAGTGACTAAACTAAATCCAAATGGGAGGAGTGGTCTACTACATAGGTGCAATGGTTTAGTTAATGTAATCCAACAAGGACTCACACTCCTCCATTCTCACTACTTTAGATTTGCTTGAGCCAACACTAGTCTTACCTTTAGAAATCCCAACCATTCGTGCCATTTGAAAAATGAAAGATGCTTGCAAAAGTAGAGAAGTAAATAATAGAGTAAGCAAGGGAGAGCAAAGAAAGCTTTTAAAGAAGTAGAAAATTGCAAGAAAGAATGAGAAAATCTACATAAGTGGGAACATAACAGTTTAAAGAAGCTTAGCATTACACAGTTCAGACAGGTGAAGTGACATTATCGCCACATGGCGAACATTAACTGCTCTAAAAATATTTATGACACATGGTAGTCATGCCACATGCAATAACTTCATTACCCCAATAGTAATTGCATTGTTCAAAAGAAATATAACCATCACCTCTAAACTGTTGGAGAAGATGTAATGGTTTATTCGGATACAACTATACCTCAAGGCCTATGCACCTTTGTTACCCGAGTTAGAGGACTTTGAGCTCACACAACCTTAACCTTCACCTCCCAATATGGGGTTATAGTCTTCGCAGCTTCACTTCCTTAATGGAATGCTAAGAAGAATTAGTGTTTTCTCCATTATATTCTTCGAGCGGAAGTGCCCTCGATTATGATGAAGCAAATAAGGCCTCTAATATGGGTGTAAGATAGCACTGTGTAGAGTGGTCAAGCTCAAGCCTATGGAGAAGCTTCAAATTCTAACTAGAGACCTATATAAGTCAGCCATGGAGGGGTCCAAGTACGAAGGCCCTCTTTTCAATAACTCTTTCAGAGTCCTAGAAAATACCCATTACTCATTTTCACTCACATTCTTATGGGCCCTTGCCCACTCCTTGTTTAATGCGTTTCACCATACTTTAAGGTAATTATCACTATTCATGTCGCATCCTTTGAAATAGGGATCCATCACCCTACTACCATATGTCCCCTTAAAAGGATCCCTTATCCTATAAATAAAAGACTCTCCTTATTAATTAAGGTAATTCATACAACCCTTTCACACCCTGCATATTCTCTCTCTATATTTCCTTTTACTGACTATAGCATTTAAGGGTTGCCACTAGAAATAACATCTACCCCTATAATTGTTTACTTTTTGTGTAGGTCACTTTCATACCAAGGAACCATGATAACAACCCATGTGTAACCAGCTAAAACTTGAGAATCATCAGCTTCATCACCCACAAATAGGGTAATGGTAAATAATGGTGCAGGGGGTGAACATTTCACCTTTGAGAACATTTAATAAATGTTCTTGAAAGGGTCGAGCTTTCCCTACACAACTTAAGGGGTAGGGAGTGAGACACTACTAGAAGGATATGTAATTATTTAGCTAAAAGTTAGCTAGGACACTTGGCCAACTAGGTTCTATGTTGTTGATGCCCAAGTGAACTAATACCTTTTGCTTGGAAGGGATTGATACACTCAAACCTTTGTATCCCTTAAATTATGCATCAAATTTTGATAATCATAAGGGATAAATATGTGGAGATAGTTCATATTAACCCAAACTCTTCTAGCCAAGAAGTTCCTTTTTTTCATATGTCGTGTATTACGATACAAAAGTCAAGACAACTACTCTTATGATAGCTGATGGCCAAAGATAATTTATTCAATTAATTGAGTTTCCATATTAAAAATTTAAATGAATAAAATATCCAAGCACAAAAGAAGTGATTATTAAGCTCTAGAATTTATTTTGAGAGTGAGCATGTGTGACGCCTCGTCCGAGCCCGCGGGATTTCCTAGTGTGCCTTCGAGTTTATGGCTTGAGAAAACTAACCATGTGGGTCAGATTGCGTATGGCATTGTGTTATTGACAAGTCTCACTTTTGTACACATGTGTTCGTTGGTGTGCACCTATGATGTGATTGAGTCGTCACTTAATATTTAAGAAAATAGTTTTTTCTTAGGTGATTAAGAAACCATTTTTGTAAACTCCATTTTTAAGAAAATCTTATTATTTTACCCAATTAGAAAGGGCTAGCCCTTGAACCATAATTGAGTTCAGGGATTCGTGATTTGATAAAAATATTTAGAAAAGGGTTTTTCCCAATTCTAAACATGTTTGGCTTAAGAAAATATATGGTTTTAGTTAAAAATAGATTTTGATTTATACATGGCATACCTTGTGATGCGTGAACAATTAAGCATGGAAAATAATGATGCATGAACACCTAAAGTATCCTTGACATCCATAAAGCAGAAAGTGATAAATAAATTAAATAAGGGTCCCTCCTCTAGGGAGGGCACACATCCCCAAAGAAAGTGAAAAAAATAATTAATTACATAAAAAAAATAATAGATTAAATAGAGGATCACTTCTCTAGTCCAAAAGGATTTGGGAAAGGCACACATTCCCTAACACAAATCCATAATCTAAATAATAACAATATGTACAAATACATCAACATATAGAAATAGAACATGTACGAATAACATAAATAGTAATATAAATAAATAAGTAAGGGAATAGTAAAGAAAACACATTTTGGAGTTGAAGCCTTAAGAGCAGGCTTATTGGCATATTCTATTGAATTGGAATCAAACTCCATGTTGTGCTTCCTTCTCATGAAGGGTGGGATTGTTCAGACAAACAATGGGTGGTGGTTTGGTCGATTCAGAAGCTAATTTATTTTAATTACAAAAAAGAATTAACCAATAGGTTTTTAACCAATTCAATTTGAATAAAAATTGATTTTTTGGTTAATGTGAATGCCTAGTAAGTTTTTAGGGCTTTAATCAGATTCATTTTAGAAAAAAATGAAGTTTGATAAAGTAAAAATACCTTATTAGTTTTATAGCTTAATTTAGAACCAAAAGGATGAAGAATATTTTACTGTATTTACCTTTGGCTTGTGAGGCTTTAAAACTGGTCTATTTGAAGGCTTGATGAATCCGAAATGTGTCTCCATTGTTCTCAGATAGGTTTGATGATTGAGTGCCTAAAGTACGATTGGTGGAAAATAGACTATCTAATAGAATGAAAATTACTAAAAATTTAGTAATTCAAGTGTTTAAGGTCGGGTTTAGGTGTTTAGGTCACCTATAATTGTCTATAATGCTTCTCAGAAAAGCTTAAAATATAGTCTAGAAGTAAAAAAAAAAAGGGAACCCTAAAACTATATTAGAGGTTCAAATTTATAGAAAACTATGTTGGAAAACTTAGATTTTTGGAATGCACATGTCAAAACAAAATTGTACACGTTTGGACCAAAACGTATGCATTTGGGCCTGTGAGGGCCCGTCGAGCCCCTAGGATTTTTCTAGCATGCCATTGAGTTTTTAGTTTGATGAAACTGAACATAAGGGGTTAGATTGCGCATGACATCGTGGATGTGTATAATTCCCACATTTGTACACACCACATGTTTCTGTTTATGTCCACTTAATCTTTAAGAAAATAGTTTTTCCTTAGGTGATTAAGAAACCATTTTTATAAAACACCAATTTTAAGAAAAATCTGATTATTTACCCAATTTAGAAAAGGCTGGCCCTCAAACCATTGTTGGGTTTGGGGATTTGTGATTTGATAAAAACAAGTTTAGAAAAGGATTTTCCCAATATACTAAACAACTTTGGCTTAAGAAACATATGGTTTTAGTTAAAAAGTGATTTTCATGTTTGCATGACATATCACATGATGTATGAATAGATAAAACATGGCAATTTATGATGCATAAACATGTTATTTAATGGATGACATCCATAAAGCGATAAAAGCGAAAAGAATAAACATGGGTCCTTCCTCTAGCCTACCATGAGTTCGAGAAAAGGTAAGCATCCCTAATTATGAACTAAAAATGAAATAAACAAATCAAACTGTTACATTGAAATAATTAACATATCAGGAGATCCTTTTACTAGTCCAAATAGGATCTGGGAAAGGTACACATTCCCTAATACAAATCTGGAATAGATATAATAACAATATGAACAATTGAAACAAAGCATAAAATGGAACAGGTGCTAATAATAGAAATAGTAAAATAAATAAACAAAAGGAAAAAGAAGGGTAAATAAAATATATGTTGGAGTTGAAGCCTGTGAAATAGGCTTGTCGGCATATCCCATTGAATGGGAATCAAACCTCACGTTGTTCTCCCTTCTCGCGAAGGGTGGGGCTATTCTGATAAACAAGTGGGTGGTTTGGTTGGTTCAAAAGCTAATTGGTTTTATTTAATAAAATAATTAACCGAGTAGGTTATTAATCCGTTTACCATTTGATTAATGGAAAAGGATTTTGAGAATGTGATAGCCTAATTTCATTTTAGGGCTTTAATCCTATTGATTTTTATGAAAAATGAAGTTTTGATAAGAAAAATGACTTATTTCATATTAAAGGGCTTAATTCAATTTATTTGAGAAAAAAAAGAGTTTATTGTCATAAAAATTGCCTAGTAAGGTTTAGGGCTTAATTTAAAATTAAAAGAATGAGAAATACTCTACCGAAACTACCTTTCATTTGCGAGGCCTTGGAATATGTTTTTCTAAAGCCTTGATGACTCTAGAATGAGTCTTTGTTGTGCTTGGAGAGGACTACTGATCGAATGTCTAGAATAGAAAATACTAAAAAAGTGGTAATTCTGGTGTGTAGGATCATGTTTATGAGTTGATCGTTGTCTGTAGGTCTGAAAAAAGTGCACTGAAAGTAGGAAAAAGTGAATCCTAAAATTGTTATGAAGGGTCAATTTTATAGAAATTTGAGTCAAAAAATTTAAGTAAAGTCAAAACATGTCCAAACTTATGCATTTTGAACCAAACATGTGGGTTTGGTTTCAAACTTGTACGTTTGGGCTAAATGCATGCGTTTAGGCCTAAGTGTCTGGGCTTAATTTTTTGGCTCTGGTCCTAGTTTGATTCTGTTTGGTTTTTTGGGTTTTCTGGGTTTGTTTGAGGTCCGATTTTAACACAGTTTGAACTGTTGGTATTAATGGGTCAGACTTAATGATACAAAAATTAGAGTTCACAGCTACTCTCCTTACTAGTCTCATTTTACAGAAAACGTGAATAATAAGTGTGAACGCATTTAATGTTGTAGTTGAATTTTTGCCTATAAAAGGGCTTTTGAGGAAGCTTTCTTTCTATAACTCAAACTCTCTCAACTTTCTTCCTTACTTTGAGTTTCTTTTGTAAAGTGGTTCTCTAAATGATACCGGTCGAAGGCTCACTATATGAGGTTTTATCGGCTCTTCTTAATGTGTCTCTGCAATGAGAAGTTATTCCTTCTTTTGACAATCTGTAGTTCTATGCAACTGAGGAGCAACTATTAGGTGATTTACCTAATTCGTCTGTCGGTCAGCCAGGTCCTGTAGCCACTGTTAATTTGCCTAAGTGGGATACTTCTGACCATTTGCTGATGGTCTGAGAGGAGCCTAACACGATTATGAATGTTAGGCTGCTACAGAATCGCCAGGAGCACGTGAGTTGGCGTTGCTTCCTTGGGGTATTTATTTCTCTCTCCTTTCTTTTTCTATGCCATTTGATTTTTGTGCTTTTTTTTTCTCTTTTCTTGTATTTAACATTTTTTCCATGCCTTTAGTTTTTCAATATGCTCTCTTTTTTTTAGGCACATTTATTTTTTTTATGCACAAAATAGGGTTAGAATAAATAAAAACAAAAATAAAGTGATCGAAATCATACTTATAGGGCACTGTCTATAACCATAGAGGTGCTAAGTCAATGCTTGCTAGGATGATTGACTTCCTTCGATGTTTCGAGGACGTGGCACATCACTTTGATCCAGCTCATCTTCCGGGCTGGATGAGTTTGGATATAGAGTGCACTCCAAATAGGAGCCTGATATTTGCTCTAAATGAGAGGTGGTGTTGGATGACCAACACGTTCCATTTACTAGTGTGGGAGATGGCCCTACCTCGCTTGACTGGACATGTTGGACTAGCATGCACTTCGGGACTCTACTGGTTGATTTTTATTCGGTGCAGTGTCGTGAGCATGGTCTGGTTAATTTGCTTGAGGAGCAACTACCCCATAACTCTGTAGGATTGGTCTTTCAAACTAGTTTACTTGGACTTCTATCATGAATGAACTTGCTACAATACTCTATCAATCAGTATGCCTAGGTTTTTTTTTTGCTGATCATTTTGTCTACTATCTTCTTATATAATAAGTCTAGATGGGTTGACTTGGACATCCTAGGCTCATTGGAGGTATTGGATGCCCTTGCGATTATGACTAGGCAGGAGCTACACTGACTGTAGCATATTAAGGGATGGGAATTTTATTGAGAGCCGAGAGATCCTGTATCCCAGTGACTGCTATAGTTTGGGAGGTTAGTATTTCCCTTTCATTTGGTTTATGGTGTCTTGTCTTTCACTGACTTTGTCTATTTTTGTAGCTTTGGGCCTCTTCCCACATTCACGATCTTACCCCCAGGACAATTGCCAGAGATAAAATTCTCCTTTCGATGGGGAAGATCTAGTGTAGGGAGTCATGGATGCCAGAGCAAGTCTATTTCGCCTTTTTTTACTGTTGGCGCATCTTGTCCATAGTGACTGAGGCATGCTCTGGATAGCTTCACTCATCTTTCTTTGTGTAGATTTCTGGCCACTACTTTGCCATTTTACGTTGTCATGAGGCATTTTGATTATATGGTTCTTGGGTATATAGGCCCCATATGCCCTTGGCCTTACCTTTATTAGGAGGTGGATCCATTTTCATTTATTCTGATGGAGTTATTTCTAGGGGAACGAGTGATAGCTCAGTCTATCGAGGAGAGGGTTATGCCAGAAGACCCCATACTCATAAGGGAGTGGACGCCTTTGCCTTTTAAGCTTACTAAAGAGTAAGCTGAGCTAGGGAGGACTATCTAATCGGGGATGCTACATATCCTGATTTTATAGTAGCCCACTTAATGCTTATGATACCTCCCTTTATACTGGTTAGGGATAGACTTTGGCAGTGAGTACTATTGTTGCTCTAAGGTGGAGGTCTCATTATCAAGGTGGTCATTCTACCACTTAAGTTGTACCCCATTACAATTCTTCTTCTTCGAGCATGGGCGCATCGACATCCCACATGCCTGCCAGCTCTAACCAGTCGTGGGCTTCACTTCCACAAATCACTAATCATATTTTCTACACAGATGTGGTGGACAGGAGCCAAAAATAGGGTGTGCCTCATATAGATTTAAATTAGGTTCCTGACATGGCAGGCTTCTGATACTTCGAATATATATCTTTTCTATTAATGACTTTTGATTTCTGTTTGTTTCTTGTAAGTTCCTGGCACACTATATGTCTAGGGCATTCATATTCATCAGAGGATAATGTATTTCCTTAGTACTACTCTTTCTGAGCTGAGCATTTTAGGGAATCAGAGAAAGCTATGAGTCGTCAGAAGGCGAGTCTTCAAGTCGAGACCGAGGACAAGGAGGAGGAAGAGAACAAGGATGATGCATGAGGATGCATGTTGACCTTATTGGGCCCTATTATGGGCTTTTGAAAAAATCATGACTTTTTGTATTTTAAACTTTGTTTATTTTATGAAATTTTGGAAAATTTTCAATTTGTTATTATGATTTTCTGCTTTTGTGAAACAATTATGTTTGGAAAATTCGATTTTGAAAAATATTTTTGGCTGAATCGGATCGGGTAGAAATGATTCGTTGTGATGAGCCGGGTCGACTTGTAAGAAGACCCATGTGTGGGAGACAAACATAAGAATTTAGAACCAAACGTATTTTTTTGGGCCAAAAGCATGCATTTGGGCCTAAACGCACCCGTTTGGGCCTACCGTATGTGTTTGTGCCTTGGCTCACACGTTCAGCTTTCTTAACTCTATTTTTTGCCTTGATTTTTGTGCAATTATAAATAAACGTACAAAAATTGAATTTATGCTCAGAAATTCACAGAAAAAGTAAATTACAGAAAAAGTCAGTTTCTTATTTTTTTAACCGCAACATGGAGTCTTTTTTTAGTCATATGATGAATAGCTGATGTAAGAAATTGGACCAAATGAACTGAATCAACCTTAAAAAATACAGTATCAGTTCTTTTCCAACACTGGGGGGGTGAAAATTGATTGAGATTTTATGAACGCCTGTATTCAGTTTTGGAATACTGTTGATTACATTTTTCGATTTGGGGCTAGCATGGGCGAGATGTGTCTGACTTTTAAGGTTGTGAACGAGTCTCGAGGTTAACCTGGTTATTCCAATTGAGAGGGTAGGTTATTTTAACTTATTTAGAAAGCTTTTGGATTTAAGCATTGAGGCTGCTTCAGGTATGGTAAAAGATGATTTTGTTAACCTTCCTTCTTTGGCTGATATATTTTAGGATAAGAGAGATGATGATGTAGTTTGGTTAGCCAGGAGGCTAAAAGCTTATGCATTTGGTTTTACTTTGGGCTACATCTTTACATGCTCGGTTGGATGGGGAGGTGCTAAGGTAGCTTAGCTGATACCCAAATAGGTGAGGGGAAGTCAATCAAGGGCATGATTTTGGCTGAGACGTTGCTGTGCCTTAATCATCATTACAGCACAAAGGGACCTTAGTCCATTAGCTCGATTTTACTCCAGGTATCCTTTTATGCTTATCTATTTTATCATGTCTTGAGGCTATCTTTGATTTGTGTTCCTTTTCAAATTTGGTTGAGAGATGATCTCAAGATTGTCCCTGGTCCTGAGAGATGAGACTATTCTGCATCTTTGTATTGCACTTGGAGTATAGTTATCCACTTTCTTACTATGAAGGATTGAATCTGTTGGCTGATGGACCTGAGTCCTTCTAACATGCTTTGAAAGCCTAACATGTATGTCATCAAGCAGTTCATGCCACTGAACCAAGGATTCAAGCTTATGTATCTATTTGGTTTTAAGGAAGTGGCTTGATATCAGGCTACTAGAGTTCTTTGCTTGATTGGTCATTATCAGGATGTGCCCTTAAATGGTCTATTTTTTGCAACTACGCTTGTAAATGACTGTTTTCTAAAGCAGTTCTTTCTTACTGGATTCGAGACTTTACAAGGGCGATAATTATTCCACGTGACGATTATGGAAAGCTTCCAGAGTACTTTGAGTGGCCAAAGAAGAATGCAAAGAGATATGATCTACTGACTGAGATTGAAGGCTGAGTCTGAGTCTAGACTTTAGGAAAAATAAAACTTTAGTTTATTTTATTTTATTTTCCTTTCTCAAAATATCTTATTTTGGATGTTCCAAAAGATGAATAAAACCTCAATAAAATGTGTTTTTTATTTATTAAGCTCTTACTTTTACCTAAGCTACCCTTTTTTGGGTTTTCAACTTAACGAGTTGCCTTAATTGTTGCTAAAGACTGCCTTTTCCATTTTTAGTCTAGCAGGTTGTACCCTAAATTTTGCATAAGCCACTCATTTTGGTTTTCATCTTAGCAGGTTTCATTATGTTTTTGATTTTGTTTGTTTATTCATTTTAGCTCTTGCATGCAATGTTAAAGAGCCCAAATGAGAATCAAATAATGATTTTATTGAATGCTTTGTATTGTGCCTGAAAAGGCTGTATACATATCTCTTTACAAAAGATTTTTTGAAAAGATGAGGTACATGGTAGTTTTTGGAGAATCAGGTCCACGTAGTTCTTATTACAAAAATGATGTGATGATGCCTAAATGCATGCTCATGCAACAAGAACAGTATATGACATACTTTCTTAATTGATCGAGATTTATCAGATAGTTGAATTCATTGTCGTTGACGTACATCAGTATGATGCCTCAACCTGACATGATTTTTTTTATTATATATGGTCCACTCCAAGGAGGTTTGAATTTCCTTTAAGGGTCCTGCACAACTTGTGTGATTTCCTTTAAGAGCAAGTCGCCTTCCTAAAGATTATGACTTTGCACCAATTTGTGGAAGTGCTTTGCAAGCCTTATCTGATAGTTCTATATGTGATAAAGTAATTCCAACCTGTTCTTGTCAATCTGGTTAAGTTGGTCATAGTATGCTTGTTACCAGTTGAGTTCAGAGATCTAAGCCTCTCCAAGAACCCTTACTATCTATATTTCTAACTTTATAGGGAAGACTGATTCCATTCCATACATTAGTGAGTATGGTGTGGCTCTAGTAGCTGACTTATATGTGGTTCAGTACCTAAGGAGGGCACTTAGCAAGTATAGATGCCAACCTCTGTGGTTACTGATCATCTTCTGAAGCATGTTCTTTAATGTTTTACTAGTAGACTCCACTGTGCCATTAGTCTAAGGTCTATATACGGAAGACCTATGATGTTCAATCTTTTCCTTTTCCGATAAAGTGATTACCTCTTCTTATAAGTGGGAGCCGTTGATCGAGATGATCTCATGTTGGACACCATACCTTATGACGATGTTGGTTGTGATGTATTGAGCCACCTTCTTTGTATCCATGACTTCATAAGGGGTAACTTCAAACCATTTGGTGAAATAGTATATGGCCACTAAGATGTACTCATTGACAGCATATGACTTTAGTGAAATCTTATCGATGACATCAATTCCCTAAACATCGAAGGGCCAAGGAGTGGAAGTTGGATTGAGAGGTGAAGAGGCGAGCTTCTAGAGCTTTGCATATTCTTGACACTTAGGGCATCTTTAGGTAAACCTTGCATAGTCCCCACTCATGGTGAACAAATAATATTCTTGGTTCATGATTTTTTAAGATAGTTCCCAACCATTCATATGGGTGCCCTCTATCCCACCATGGATTTCTTCCATGATTTCATTGCCTTATTTATCTAAGATGCATCTAAGGCGGATGCCATTCCAAGTTTTCTTATAGAGGAGTCATCTCTGGGGATGTATCTACTGGCTAGTTGCCTAATGGTTGTGAGGTAGATGTAAATGTTATAGTACCAAGGCATTTCCTTGACTTCTTAGATGTTCATTCAATGAGCTTGTAAACTTTGTTGTCACTTGATGCTTATCAAAATAGGATAGATAATGAACCCATCATGTATGTCTATAATATATGTAAGGGTGGCCAGTGCATCGATGAACCTATTATGTGTTCTTGGCAAACAGTGGAAGGATAATACATCAAAGTTGCTGGCCAACTCTTTGAGGCACTTATAGTAAGGAACCAACTACTTCTCCTTAATTTTGCATTTACCCAAGGCTTAGGAGATAATGAGATTAGAGTCACTGTAGACTTTTAAGTTTCTGATGCCAATATAAAGAGCTGATTCTAATCCAGATACACATACTTCATTCTCAACTTCATTGTTTGTTACCTTGAAGTCTAGTTTGACTGTCAGAGGCAAGCATTCATCAAATATAGCTTCCATGTTTCATTCTGTAGAAGTAAAAAAGTCTTCGTCAGGAAACTCACGTTCTTTGTAATGTTCATTAGTTGGAGCAGAAGCTAGCTAGTCGGTGATGACACTACCCTTTAAGGCCTTTCTTTAAACATATTTGAGGTCGTAGGTTGCCAGGACTACCATCCATCTAGGCATCTTGCTTTCTAGGACATGCATCTCTATGAGGTACTTTAACATACTTTGGTCAGTGAGGAGATGTGTAATGTATTCCCCTAGGTAATGCCTAAGTTTATGATAGACCTATACTAGAGCCAGACATAGTATTTCAATGTACTTATACTTGAGCTCATGAGCCAGCATTCTCTTACTCAAGAAGTAGATGTCATTATCTTTATGGGAACTTGGGGTTCCTTATGCTGGCATTGCCCCGATGTCATCTTCAATGACAGTTAAATATAGCAATAATGGCTGACCAAGTCTGGAAGGTTGTAGAACTAGTGGATTCAGAGTACTTCTTAATATATTCAAAGATTTTTTTGACTCTCCTTATTCCACTGTTTAGAGGAATATTTCTAGAGTAGATTGAATATCGGTCCATAAGTGTCTATTAGTTAGTGGATGAACCAACTAATGTATTGAAGATGGCCTAGAAAGCCCCAAATCTCCTTTTTCAGTTCTAGGACGTGGCATGACAATAATAGCTTCAAATATGGAAAGGTCAACCTCAATGACTTTCTTGCTAACCACATAACCTAGGAACACTCCATATGAGGCTATAAAGATGCAATTACTAGGATTAAGCTTGAGATTATATTGTTGAAGTCTAAGGAAGAACTTCTCTAGTCCTTGCAGATGCTATTCAACTGTAGCACCTTTAATAACCATGTTGTCAATGTAGATCTCAACTTCTTTATGCATCAAGTCATGGATGACTGTAGTAGCCATTATCTAATAGGTGGCTTCACCATTCTTCAACCTGAATGGAATTACTCTATAGTAGTAAGTTCCCCATTCTATGATAAAAGTTGTCTTTTCCTTGTCTAGAAGATGAACCAGGATTTGATTGTACCTCATGGCCAGATTAGTTAAGAAAACCATCTCTGAACTAGCTAGTGCATCGATAAGAAGGTCTATATGGGGCTGTAGAAAATCATCCTTAGGACATGCCTTGTTCAAATCTCGACAATCCACACACATTCTGACTTTTCAGTCTTTCTTTGGTACTGGGACAATGTTTGCCAACCAAGATGGATAGCTGACTGGTTCGATGAAGTTGTGAAAGAGTTGCTTAGCCACTTCTTCTTTGATTGGAATGGACCAAGCTGGTATGATCAGAGCGGAGAGGTTAGTTGTCTCCTCTTTATAAGTTAGGATAGCTATCTCATCAAACATGCCAAATTCTATGTTTTCTTCATAATCATTACCTATAAAGTATACGAGCTGGCACTCTTCATCAGGCAGCTTTATATCAGAGAAAAGTTCGAAACCAAGAATCCCTATACCAGTCACAGGGAAAATCCATGACACGGGAAAAGCATAGTAAGGAACTGTCTCTGCCTCTTTGACAAAGTACCCATTCAAACTCTTAAAATAAATCTTTATGAGGATGTTAGCTTTTCCTCCTCACTTGGTTATTATAGACCTTTCTCTGGATTTTTCCTTTTCTTCTTTAATCTTGTCATCTATTACGTGATAACCCATGCCAAAAGGAGGAGTAGAAATTTTGAAGTCATTGAATGACTTGCCTCCTTATTGATTTTTCCTGAGGCCCAATCCAGGGAAGTAGGCTAAGTGCTTCAAAATCTTCCTAATCTGGTGTGAGGCCCCATCCGAGCTGTCTATGAGATTTTCCCTTATGCGCTTATGAGCTCGAGGAAACTAACTCCTGGGAGTTGGATTTCACATAGTATTGCAGATTACAGTTGGATCCCACATTTGTGCATCCACATGTGTTCGTTGGTGTGCATGTGATGTCTTTAATGTTTACTGTCACCACCTAATACTTTAAGAAAACAAATTTTCTTAGGTGATTAAGAAACCTTTGTGAAACTGCATTTTAGAAAAAATGATTTTTACCCATTTGAAAAGGTTGTTCTTTTCAAACAAAAAGGGTTCGGGGATTCGTGATCTAATAAAATAATTTTTATGAAAAATAGTTTTTTTTACCATTTTTACATAAAAACTTTTGGCTTAAAAGTATGAGATTTCACTT
>CAOJBK014149890.1:0-10208 GCA_948294925.1 Codiaeum variegatum | reverse complement strand
GTATTTGCCTTTTTTTTGGGATTTCAGAATTGGCAGGTCTGAAGGTATGATAAAACCAAAATAGGTCTCTATTGAGTTAGGAGAGTGCAGGGGAAGGACTGTCTGAAACCAGGTTGAAAATGATCGAAATGATGAACTATAAAAAAATCTGAAAAATAGAACTGACTGGGGAAAAATGATTGTGTTTGGAAATAATTTCAGTGTTTTCAATGTTTAGGTAGGCTAAAAATGAGTATCATAATTGAATTTGAGGTTTTGTTAAGAGTTCAAAAGTTATTTTTTGTTCTGCCAAAATGACATATTTATAGTGAATCGTATCAGAGCAACGCATGAACAGTGTTACGCATGCGTCAGGGGTGTCACGCATGTGTTAGGGGTGTCACACATGCGCTAGGCTTCACGCACTCGCCAAAACGATGATGTATGCATAAAATAACCAACGCATGCATTACTGGCTTCACTCACGCGTCTAAATGACGATGCATGCATTAAACGACATGCACATATGTGATGTTGTTTACGTGTGCATACTATCGTTTAGCTCGTGCATGATGCCATTTTAGGCCTGGGTTCCTAGGCTCGATTTTTCCCAAGACTCTTTCAGTCCGCCTAATTCAGTTTTTTAGGTTTTCTGGGTCTATTTGATGTCCAAATTGAGCCTGGTCAAATCCTTTGGACTCTTATCAATGAGCCAAATTTAAAGGTGCCAAAATTAGGTTTCACATAGAGCTAATCCCTGATATAGTCCGATCATGATAGGGAAGGCTCTTGTATCACCTCTGATTGTATGTACACTACTAATCCCCCCATCATACATATCCTTAATTACTTGAATGTATCTAACTGACACATTCTTATGCTCTATATCCCACCATAAAACATCTTGTGGCACTCTATCATACACTTTTTCTAGATTAATAAACACTATGTGTAGATCTTTCTTTATCTCTCAATACTTCTCTATTAGACTTCTAATAAGAATGATTGTTTTCATAGTGGATCTTCTAAGCATAAAGCCAAATTGGTTAGCCTTCATAAATGTTCAACTTTGGATACGCTGCTCTACAACTCTCTCCCATAACTTTATGGTGTAACTCATACGTTTGATCCCTCTATAATTTGAGAAATTTTGAATATCTCCTTTATTCTTGAATATTGGAACTAAAATTCTTCTCCTCCAATCATTTGGCATCTTTTTGGATATAAAAATCTTGTTAAATAATTGAGTTAACCAATCCACCCCCATATCTTCTAAGCATTTCCACACTTCTATAGGGATCCCATCTTAACCACATGCTTTACCTGCTTCCATGTTCTTCAACGCTTCTTTAACTTCGAAGGATCTAATTCTTCTAGTGTAGTTCACATTCTTCTCAATTTTCGTATGATCCATGCATGACAACCCATAAAGTGATAAAATAAGAAATAAATCAGAGGTCCTTCCTCTTGCCCACTTCAGGCTCTAGAGATGGCACACATCTCCAAAGAAAGCAGTAAAATTAAATTTCATCAAGAAAATAATTAAATTCAGGGGATCTCCCCTTCCAGTCATCAGATCTGGGGGGGAGCACACATTTCCCAATTCAAATCCACAATCGGATAACAACAATAATATAAAACAAATGTGAATACAACAGATCAAAAAATAATGATAATAATGAACTAACAATAGAAATAATTGAACAAATAATACGAAAATTTGATTTTGGAGTTGAAGCTATTAGAAAGCTTGTCGGTGTATCCCTTTGAATGGGAATCAAACCCTATGACGTTCTTCCTTCTCGCAAAGGGTGGGCTATTTTGATAATAGTGGGTGATTTGGTTGTGTGTTCAGAAGCTACCCGATTTTATTTAATAAAATCATTAACCGAATAGACTGTTAATCGAATTGAGTTTTGATTATGAAAAAAATGTTTGAAGTGATGAAATTTCCTAAGTTCATTTTAGGGTTTAATCTGATTTATTTTTTTATAAAAAATGAAATTTTGATAAACAATGCCTTAATTCATAGTTAAAGTGCTTAAACTGATTCATTTTTATAAAAAAAATGGAATTTTGATAAACAATGCCTTAATTCAGAGTTAAAGGGCTTAAGCTGGTTCATATTTTAAAGGAAAAGAGGTATATTGTACCTAATTTACCTTTTGCTTACGGGGCTTGGGAACTGGCAAGTCTGATGATTAATAAAGCCGGAGCTAGTCTCCATTGTGATCAGAGAGGCCTGGTGTCCGTCTGTCTGAACTAGAATTGAAGGAACTGAACTATTGAATTGAATGGAAGTTGAGTACTTTTTTTATGAGTTTCTGATGATTATGGTTAATTTTTAGGGAATTGTAGTGTTTAGGTGGTGTTTAGGAGTGTTTGAGTGTGTATGGAGAGTGAACAATGCGGCTAAAAGTAGTTCTGAGCGGTTGGAAAATTCAAACTCGGAATAGTTCTAAAAGTCAAAATTTATAGAAATGCTTGCCATAAATCCAGGGAACCACAAGCATGCATCTATGCAAAATGCACTGCATTTGTTCCAGACACAGGGTGTTTGATCTAAACGCAGGCCATTTGATCTAGACACATACGTGTTGGGCTTGGTTGACTTGGCGCGGTTTTATAGGTCCATTTTGATTCAATTTTTTTTTTTATTTTCTAGGTTTGTTTGAAGTTCGATTTGAGCTCAGTTTGAACCGTTGGGCTCTATTGATGGTCTAGATTTAATGGTGCAAAAATTAGGAATCCTCCTTAAAAATATACAAAATTTTCCATGTAAGACATACAATCTAAAATTTTCATCTCGATGGTTGCCCCAGAGTAATAAGGGGCCTGTTCCAAATCTTTAAGTGTGGTTGAGGCAAGAGGCGATTCTAGAGGTGCGAAATTAAGGGTTCATAGGAATTTAATGACTTCTAGTTATTTTTTATATTCAAATCTTTAGCCAAGGTAATTAAGATTCACTAGAAAAAGTTTCTAGTAGGAATCAATTTATTGAGAATTATAATTGAATATAAGTCATAAGATCTGACATAGAGGGTTTGACTATTCCATGACCCTAGCTAAGATCGTTAATTCGTAATGAAGGGATTCGAGTTTATGATAATTATAATCGAGAGGTCCATATAATGTCAATGATACAATCGACGACATTCATTTCTAGTTAGATAGTTGTGATATGTTATGCTAGGTGTCACTTAAGACTTATGGTACTAAATGTGGAATGGGGATTACACACTTGGAACATGAACATTTAAGTTAACAAATAGATTTTGTGGGGCATGTAATATTCTTTTATTATATCAAGGGTTTGTAATTAAGTGTTAATTACTAGTTTAGGTTTTCAATTCATTGAGCCTGCGATTAGGGGTGTTCATGGGTTGGATTGGATCGATTTTTGCTTGGTTCCAATCCAATCCAACTTAACATGTAAAATTGGATTTATCCAATAGCGATCCAATCCGATTATATATAGTTGGTTTGGTTCAGATTGGATCAGTTAGATGGTTTATAAATTATTTTTTTATAAATAATTATTTAGTTTAAATCCTTGATTAAATTAAATATTTCATTCCAATAAAAATCTATATAATTATAATTATTTTATTCTATCATATTTGTTTAATTATTTTTTAATTAAATTAAATTATTTTTATTATTATTTATAATTATAATTAATATTAAATTATTTTATTGAGGACAGACTCCAAGTACCCCTCCGGATCAACGGCAACCGTTATTATTAAATTATCTTTAATAATTTTTTTGAAGCACTTAATAATTCTTATTAAATGTTAAAAAATTAAAATTTATAAAATATAATTTTAGCTAAAAATATTATTATATAGGGATAAGGTTCAATTTTGATCCCAACGTTAACCAGGTATATCACATTATGCCCAAACATTTTTGAATGATAAATGAAGCCCTGACATTACAAAAATGGTGCAGATTAGCACATTTCTGTTAATGGAACCCATTTTTGATGATGTGGCACCCATTTTTTATGAACTGGCATGCTGATGTGTATTACTCTCGGCGTGCCACTTCATCAAAATTGGGTCCCATTAACTGCGTTGTGCTAATCTGCATCATTTATTATAACTTTAGGGCTTAATTGACCCGTTGAAAACGTTTAGAGGTGACGTGGTATACTTAGTAAACATTTGGGTCAAAATTGAACCTTATCCCTTACTATATACTATATTAATGATTAAAATGTAACTTACTTTCAAGTAGGCAATAAATCTAGAGACAAAAAAATAAGAAAAGATGTACATTGATACTCTCATAATCTAATTTAAACAACAATAAAAATAACATAATATTTATAGGTCTGATAATATAAATCTAATTAATTAAAATAATATTTTATATAAAAAATTAATTATTATAAAATATTTTGTATGATATTAACTTTTTAAATACTTAATGCTCAATAAGGAATGAATAACTAACATAAGTGTCACTTTTTTATTTTTCATTTACTAAATTAAGTAATTAAAATTTAAGGATAAGATTC
Organism: Codiaeum variegatum; assembly: GCA_948294925.1. Lineage (NCBI taxonomy): Eukaryota > Viridiplantae > Streptophyta > Magnoliopsida > Malpighiales > Euphorbiaceae > Codiaeum > Codiaeum variegatum. The sequence goes on along the minus strand of CAOJBK014149890.1, from coordinate 5,704 downwards.
AATTTTGACTCTAACGTTTACTAGGTATACCACATCACTCCTAAATGTTTTCGACGGATCAATTAAGCCTCTACGTTATAAAATGGTGTAGATTAGCACAACGCCGTTAATGGGACCCAATTTTGATGAAGTGGCACACCGAGTGCAATACACATTAGCATGTCACTTCATCAAAAATAGGTGCAACATCATAAAAAATGGATCCCATTAACGAAAAGGTGCTAATATGCACTATTTTTATAATGTCAGATGCTTCATTGATCATTCAAAAATATTTAGGGGTAATGTGGTATACCCGATTAACGTTGGAGTCAAAATTAAACCTTATCCCTAAAATTTATGATAGAAATAGATATATGTTTCATAAATTTTATAATCGAAATCAAAACCTTATAAAATTATAATCGAAACTGTATGAATCGTGAACCATATCCAGACCGGATGACTTAAGGGCCAGTTAAGAATTGAAATTTAGAAAGGTTAGAAACGAATCGAACCGAAATCGATGATTTTGAACCATTTCCCATGTCTACACACAGTGGTGTTAATTTTTGAAAATCTTCTTCAGCCTTTTGTAACTCTATAAGATGGCTTGGCCTTTTTACTACATGTTCTACACGGTGGCTTGGGCTTTGCTATACCATGGTGTTGCGTGATTCTATATAGCCACTTGGCTCATTTTTCCTTAACTTCAAAATATGTCCTTTAAAACTCAAATGAAATTGTTAGAGATGTAAACACACATAAGAGATTAATATTTATTATTCCACATGTCAAGTTTTGCTGAAATTAAACTAGGTTTTAGTATCATCAAAATATAAAGAGGACAATGTAAATCCATTTTTATAAGAAGGAAGAACTGTATGGGGTTTGATTCCCATTCAAAGAAATACACATACACACTCCATTCTTTTAAGGGTTGTAATTCTAAAATCATTTTAGTTTTATTTTTCCCATTCTCTTTATTTTTGTTTATTTACTTTTTATCGTTATATATATATTGATAAGTCCTTCACTTAACAACTTCTGATCTCTAGGCCTGAATCCAATAGAGTGTACATACCTGTATAAGGAATAACAGTGAGCTAAGAGGGCCAGACATGTGCTTGGCAATGATCCTCCGACGCTCAAGTCAGTAATGGATTTTTCTACTTTGGATTCACTATGAATCCTTAAGAAAGTATATTTGGGTAGTTTAAGGTTTAGTGAACGTACCTTGAAAAGTGTGACATCATGTACTATATTTAATAGTTTTTAGGGCCATGTGGCACGTTGTGAGTGGTCCACGTGGTAGTGTCTATAATGAACATGACCTGGTGTTTATCAAGAGTAGGGACACGTGTTGCTAATGGATTTGTGACACGTGTCCAGGACAAGGGGTCGAAGGCCCCCTTCAAGGGTGGTCCTTCAAAGCCCTGTCTATCTTTTTGGCAAGTGACCAAAGCCTTTTATGCCTTGAGAAAGGTAGTAAAAGTGTTATGGACTTGGGCTTTTACCTTATAGTACGTGCCTTTGTATACTTTTGGGGGCCAGATCCTTCTAGGCCAAATTTGGGTAGACCCGTACCAGTGGCCCCTTTTATTCATAAGAGGATAAAGAATTCTACGAACTGAGTCCTCTGTTTGAACAAGAATGTTGCTTCGCAGTCCGAGCTTCGAGTTTCTTCCTCTAGGGAGATGCTTCAAACTTTTTTCTTTGAGGTCTTCCATGCAAAGAACAATATTACTTTATGACACGTGTCTAGCTTTCAATTGTAAAATTCTACCACGTGTCGAACATTAATTTCATAATGGTTGAGAAGATGAAAGGTCTTCCAGAAGGTCTTTATATACCCTTGTTGGATCGATCAATTTCTACTTTTGACTTTTTTCTTCAAATTGTTTCTTCTTCGCTGTTTCCTCCCAAAACCTTTTCTTCTTCTTCCTTTTCTCTCAAACTTTCTGTTCAAATGGCAAGAACACGCCTTGCCTCCAAAAATCCTTCAGTCGACAGAGAAGAATTCATCATTTCTTCTCTAGTTCCAGCCTGGCAGTAAGTCATACCCAGATCCATAGTGAACTGGGAAGCTGTTCAGACCAATCTGGACAGCATTGCCTCTGAAGTTTCTTTTACTTTTCCTTCTCCCTCCCATCGTATCTTTCACGATGATCTGGCCTTAAACATTCCCGTTGGCCAGAGGGATTACGTCATATTTTATTACCACATGACATGAGGCTTCCTTCTGCCTCCTTCTAAATTCTTTTGCCAAGTGTTTAGGCACTTTGGAGTTCTTCCCTTTACTCTCACTCCAAACTCAATCCTATACATCCATGGATTTGAGGTCTTATGCTATTGCCTTGAGACTCACTCACCCTCGGTGGAGCTATTCCAACTATTCTACCAATTCTCCTCAAGCCAAGGGGACATAGGAATTTTCATGTCCTCGGGGAGGCCAAACAGGAGGCTCTTCTCCTCTAAGCTAAACAAAGTTGATGAATGGAATCGCCAAACAAAGCTGATGAATGGAAGTGCCGGTTTTATGGACTTCGCTATATCGGCAATCAAGAAGAGGGGCTAGGCTTCGACGGTGACTACCGTGAGCCCCGCAAAATCTCAGACAACCCCCCTCTAACCGAGGATGATAAGAGGAACCTCTCACTGTTTATCAACATTGGGGGGCTGGTTAACTTAGAAAGATTATTGTGAAGCAGCTTCATCCTCGACAAGGAGGGCTGCCCTACCGTGCCCACTTGCATCGAAGCCTTACTTGGTAAGTGAACAAAACAAATACTATTTTAATAGTTATACTCCTTGTAGGCCTTCTAACTCTTGCCTTTCTTTTATAGAAAACCATTGAAGCCGATCAACCAAGACCTACAGCTGATGCTTGGGATGAGCAACCCCAAAGATAAGGCCCAAGTGCTGCTTCCTCAGCTGATAGCGATTGTTCCGGTACGAGACCTTCAAACGGGACAACTTCGTCCTCACACCAAGAGGAAAATCTAGAAGTCCATCTTGCACTTTCACCTGAGGGAAGTCAACTACCCTCACTTGCCCTACTATTACCTGGACATGCCAGCCTCGGGGGATAAGGAGGCTACAGCCCCAGCTCCAAAGGAACATCTTCGAGCCCCATCTCCCCCCACTATGAAGCGTAAGTCTCTGGATCAAGATGACGAGGAGCCTCCTAGTGCCAAAGTGTACAAGTAGAAGTTGGGGAAGGCCTCTAAGTCACCAGTCCTGAAGATTAGGCCACCAAGGCCTACCCCAGCTGTCTTTCCGGTATCTACACCGACTCCTGAGGCTACAACAATGATGTTGCCATCTTCTTCGACTCGCCCTAAATGATTATTTGGCTTCGAGAAGAAGAGGAGATTCAAATCCCTACCACCAAACAAGGAATTCGAGGAAAGGATACTCCACATGCCACATTTCCAAAAATTAGCGAGGGATGTACTGGGCATGATGGAGTCCCTCGCTTCCGATCAAGGTGAATTCGATCGGTACCTAGCGAATTTTTACCATAACTGCATCCTGTTATTCATCGAGGACCATCTCTTGGAGATCTACCAATTATTATTCGACAAGGAGGATGCGGTCATAAGGACTTACTGGAAAAAGTATTCACCTTCCCCACTGCTATACACCAGGGTGCATCATCCACTGCTCAGGTCTCGGTAGGCTAAGCCATTTGTTGAGGTTGTATCTCTTTTTGAGGCTAGGCCTCTTCGAGTAATTGTTCCTGATGACAGAGCAACGAGGAGGACGAGGGTGAAGCACTCTGCGAGGAGGCCCTCGCCAAGGGCTGGTAAGTCCTTTTGTTAATTTCCTTCAGCTTATATTTTTCTAACTTTTACTTATTTTTGTTTTAGCAAGCTAGGGACCTTCTGAAGGGTGTTCTGCTTCGAAGGACTAGGATCCTCCTTCCTTGTCTGTTCCTACCCAACCAGCTTCAGTACCTGACGTAAGCTTTTATCTTCGTATGAATTTTGTAATACTACTTTGATACGTATCTCTTTGTTTCTTTATATAGGATATCAAAGCTGTCCCCCTCGTTGAGGACTTACCCAGCAATGAGGTTGAATATATTCTTCCATCTTCGACACCTCCTCCTCAGGCAGACAAGGTAAAAAATGTCCTTTGATTCCTTTAAAGCTTTTGTAAAGGTCTTTTATTCTAACCCCTTTGCTTTGGTTTAGGTTGTTGAGGGTGCTCTCAGTGCCAGCTCTGGAGAAATTGAACAATTCTCTAAGGTTGGAGAAGCCAGAGCCTTATCGCCTTCTACTCTTAAGTACGACCAAGCTTTCTTCGACCTGTGTCAAGCGGGGTACAGCACGAAGTCTATGACTGAGGTGTTCCTTCAAGGGGGTATGCTCGAATCTACCCCTGTCGAGGGAACTGGGACGTCAGATGTCAACGAGGAGGCGTCCATACCAAAAGAAGTCCTAGTCTCCTCTCCAAATGCAAGGACCTCTAATGCTGAGGCTACTCTCTCCTTCGGGTCCTTTCCATTTCCTGAAGAATTTGTGGGACCTGACGAGGGTGATTTTAGGGAGAGGATGAAGGTTCCTGAAGCTTTGGACATCTTGTCTCAGTCCTCTACTTTTTGAACTCAGATCAGGGCTAGTGAAGATGTTGTGGATGCCCTCATCTCCGAGTATCAATAGATGAGTGCCGTCTTGGACCTCCACGCCCCAAAGAACGAGAACCTGAAGAGCACTCTAGAGGCAAAGGAGCGATCTATTCAAGGGGCCGAGGCTGATCTACAATACCTCAGGGCTCAGTTTCAAGAAAAGACACAACAAGTGGCTAGCCTGCAAGGGGATAAGGATGACCTTACCTGTGAGTTCAGTGCCTCGTGTCAAACCATGGAGTCCTTATCTGATCAATTAAAGAAGCACCTGAGAAGCATCCCACAAGATATAAAGGACTTCTTCGCTTCTAATTGGCTGAAGAAGTTATTATGAGGAAGGAGGTGATTAATGGGATGATATGGCACAACAAGGCCATAGAGGATATGCTTGCCAAGCCTCTTAGGGAATCCCATACCATAAAGATTCATAATCCAAAGAGAATTACTATCCCTAGCCAGGATGAGTACTTTGCAACTCTCCCTTCACCTACCTTACCTGAAGAGGATGCTCCTTTGAGGGATCCCAACTAGCCTTGTAAATTCTTGTAAATTTCTTTTATGTACTATTTCACTTTGTAATTATATACTTTGTAAATAAAATATCATTTTTTTTAATTTCATTTTACTTTTATCTATTCGTTTCTCAATTTTAATCTTTATAACCTTTAAACAATTTATGTTTTTGATTAAGAGGATGTTACCTTTGAATGGTTAAATGAGGATGTTACCTTCGACCTTCCCTATAATGAGACTAGGGACTTTAACAAGAAATGGTCTTTAAGTCAGTTTGTCCCAACGCCAGGAGGACTGGTCTCATTGTATCCTGGCGAAGGTCTTATATTGATCAATTTGATTTCTTTGCTTCATTTCTTGAAGCTTCGCTGCCTCCCAGGAGAGGTCTTTTAATAGTCTAGCTGGTCTTGGTACCTCCCAGGGAAGGACTTTTGCCAGTCAAGCTGGTCTTGATACCTCATAGGGAAGGACTTTTGCCAGTCAAGCTGGTCTTATTACTTCATCTCTTGAAGCTTTGGTGCCTCCCAGGGAAGGACTTTTGCCAGTCAAGCTAGTCATGATGCCTCCCAGGGAAGGACT